>JAXGGA010005456.1:0-78105 GCA_038373865.1 Uloborus plumipes
GTTTGGCATTAAAGAAATAATCGTGGTATTGTACTGGAAATGAAGCAAGTTAATTTTTCAGGTAATTGATTGTGTGGTTATAAAACAGGATTGTGACGAAGGGATATTGTAAAGGGTATGGTTTGTGTTAGAGAAATTTCGGAATATAAGAAAATAGGGAAAACCTAAAAACACACAAATAATTCGCGGCAAATTACATATACTATTATTGAGGAAGGGCAAATAAGACACACAAGTCCAGAAAATGCAACGCAAATTTGACAAGACATAATATTGTTAACTTTAATCAGTATTGTAATATTAACGGTGAAGGTAATTATAAATAAGTAGGAAAGAAATTTATTTTCCGTTGCGTTTAAAATAAAACCATAGGAAACCAATATCATAAAATGAATGGTACCCGAAAAAGTGAGCTTGCTTAAATGTTCTAAATGAACTGCTTGTTTACTTATGCAGAGATAAAATAATAAAAGCAAGAAAACTCTTATCTCAAAAAGAAATGGTAAAGCCAGACCGCGGAGAGATGGCGGATGGACTGGAAGCGGCAACGGACAACTTCTTTTTGAAAAAGGTTGGATCTGCACTGCAAAAACTGAGCTGTTATTTTTACATTATAATACTGGCAGCCGAGGTTCCAATATAAAACTAAAATGCACAGTAATAAATTGCGAAACTAGCAATTTTAGTTTCTTAATGTACAGTCAGAAATTTTAGTTTATGGCAGTAAAATTTAGCTGTATTGTACCAGTATTATACTGTAAAAATAATAGTATAATACTGGCAGTAGAGGTTCTAGTTTGAACCTGTAAAATGCACGGCAGTAAACTGTAAAATTAGCAATATTGCAGTTTATTGTTGTAAATACAAATACAAATACAAATGTGACGACCAGCAGCAGGCTCTGGGCCCAACTGGGCCGGTCGTAGTCAAATTAAAGACCCCAATGAAGATCAATAGCACTCTTAAAGCTATCAACTCCATTGCTCCTTACCACCTCTTCCGGTAAACTGTTCCAAGTTCCCACTACCCTGCTAAAAAAGTAATTTTTTCGAATTTCCAGATTAGCCTGAGATTTGAACAGCTTAAAACAATGACCCCTTGTCCTTCTTTCTGTGCAAAAATCTAACCCTGCAACATCGTTCATTTTGATAAATTTAAATAACTGAATCATGTCCCCTCTGGTTCTCCTTTGCTCAAGACTATACATATTAAGCATTCTAAGTCTGGAATCATAGTCTAAATTAGAAAATCCGTTTACTAACCTTGTAGCCCTTCTTTGTACCCTTTCCAATAAATTAATATCTTTCTTCAGATAAGGAGACCAAAACTGAACAGCATACTCCAAATGAGGTCTTACCAAACTTCTATATAGAGGCAGAAGAACCTTCTTAGACTTGTTTGAAATAGATCTATTTATAAACCCAAGCATCCTATTTGCTCTGTTACTAGCTATGCTGCACTGTTGGCTAAACTTGAAATCCTGATTTATTAAGACACCTTTATCCATAACGTTATCTGCCTTACTAATGACTGAACCCTGTAAATAATAACTTGTATGCTTATTTGCATGACCTAAATGCAGCATTTGACATTTTCCAACATTTACTGCCATACCCCACTTGTTTGCAGAATTTAGTCATATGATCCAAATCCCGTTGCAGCCGATTTACTTGTTCGTCATTTTCTCCAAACCCCATAATTTTTACATCATCAGCAAAGCAATTCATGTTTCCAGAAACATTTTCATGAATATCGTTCATAAAAATAATAAACAAAAGGGGACCTAAAACTGATCCTTGGGGAACCCCACTTAAAACCTCACTCCATTTAGAATAGTTACCCCTAACAACTACTCTTTGTTTCCTTCCTATCAGTAAGTTAAAATTAACAATTTTACAGTTTAATACTGTAAAAGTAGAAATTATACAGTTTATTACCGTAAAATTAGCTGTATTATACTGTAAAAACAACGTTCATTATTTACAATGTGCGAGAACACGTAAGCAGTGAAGTTGCGCGTTCTCGCTAATCCACCCTATTTCAAAATGGAGTGGTCCGTTTCCGCGTCCAGTCCATCCGCCATCTCTCCGTGGTCTTACTTTACACGAGAAAAGTAGTATTCTGCCGTGCGAAGCATAAAAGTCGTATCCGCATCATTTAACAAAATTAAGTTATTGCCACCAGGTAGTTCTTTGTCATGTATTTTACCCAAATACAGTCAAACCTGTCTATCTCGAATTTCAAGGGGCAGAAGAAAAATTCGAGATACGGAGGTTTCGAGATACAGATGTTGTGATAAAATTACAAAAATAAGCAATTGGAGCAAAGTCAAATACTTAATAGATTGTTTTACATTAATATTGTTGAATATTTTACTGTACGACATGTTGTGAGTCCACATTTTACTAATTGTGATGACTCTATCGGTAGCAAGTTAGTGCATACGAACATAGTCTTTGAATGATTGTGCAAAAGATGATTTTTTTTCCCGAGTTATACCGTTGACAAAGGTGGCTGGAGATGAAATTCAAAAATAAGAGTCATCAAAATGCGAGATATAGAGGTTTTCGGGAAAAATCATTCGGGATAAACGTGAGAAAAAACATTAAATTAATGTTGTAAAAACAGGGAAATTGAAAAATTTCGACACGGAGAGGTTTTCGAGATAAGCAGGTCCGAGATAAACAGGTTCGACTGTATAATGTTTTATGATGGTTTGAGAACGGGAAATATTTTTGAAAAAATTCTGAAATAGTAACTCCTGAATTAAATACATGGAAGCGCAAAACTTTAAATAGCAATATCTCATGCAATACACAGCCAACTGGACCATGGACAGCTGTTTCGAGCTTATTCTGCTCTCATGAAAATGGAATATGAAAGTAGTCGAGTTGGAGGCAAAAATCCTATTATATAGCAAAGAGAGCCAAAAGGTTACTTACTGCTTTATAGCAAATCTCAGTTTGAGATCATCTGCAGATACCACTTTTGCGCTTACCACGGCAGTATTGTTTAAATGTTCTGAATGAACTTCTTTATTTATGCAGTGATCGAACGATAAAGTTCGAGAACTTATGAATTGAATACAAAATTTCCGTAAAGCAAAAAAAAAAAAAAAAGGAGACAGTGTATTAACTCATTATATTTAAAATAAAAATCAAGGAAAGCTCATATCGCAAAAGAAGTATCGCACTAAAAAATATTCTTATTTTGATATTCTGAATGAGCTTTGTGTTTATTTATGCAGTAACTGAACAATAAAAATTTAAAAATGCGTGAATGAAATCCTAAGTCTGCACATTTCAGAAAAAAGAGAAAGCGTATAACCCATTACGTTTAAAGTAAAACCATAGAAAACTAATATCACAAAAGGACGAGATTCACGAAAAGTAGGCTTGTTTAAATGTTCTGAATGAACTGCTTGTTTACTTATGCAGAGCTTAAATAATAAAATCTACGACTTTATGAATCAAATCCAGTTAGCATAATTCAGAAAAAGGAGAAAACGTATAACCCATTACATTTAAAGTAAAGCCACGGAAAACTATTAATTCAGAAGAAATGATGCACGAAAAAGTAGGCTTACTTGCATGTTTTGACGGAACTTCTTGTTTTCCTATACAGCGATTAAACAATGAAATCCAAGTCTTTATGAATAAAAAAAAACAAAGTCTGCGTAATTCAGAAAAAAGAGAAAGCGCAAAACCCAACACATTTCGAATAAAACCACAGAAAACTAATATCATAAAAGAAAGAGTACACGAAAAAACAGGCTTGTTAGGACGTTCTGAATGAAGTTCTTGTTCAGTTATGCCGAGATTAAACAATAAAGTCCAAGACTTTATGAATTAAATCCATTGCTTGCAAAATTCAGAAAAAGGCAAAAGCTTGTAACCATATGAAATTTCAAACAAAACCACGGAATAAATGGTACGCAAAGGAAATGATACAGAAAAGCAGGCTTGTTTAAAGGTTCTGAATGAAGTCCTTGTTTACTTATGCAGCGATTTAACAATAAAATCCAAGACTTTATGAATTAAGTCCATAGTTTGCAAAATTCAGGAAAACAAAAAAACGTGTAACATATTAAGTTTCAAATAAAACCACAAAAGGAATGATACACAAAATGAATGATACAAAAAGTAGGCTTGTTTAAAGGTTCTGAATGAAGTTCTTGCTTACTTATGCAGAGATTTAACAATAAAATCCAAGACTTAATGAATTAAATTCATGGTTTGCAAAACTCAGAAAAACGAAAAAGCGTGTAACATATATTCTGAATGAAGTCCTTGTTTACTTTTGCAGCTATTAAACACTAATATTCAAGACTTTATGAATTACATCCAAAGTTTTCGTAATTCAGAAAAAAAAATAATAATAAAACAAACAGAAAGCATATACACCATTTCATTCTTTCCCAGCATTAGCAATTAGTAAGAATTTAACGATACTAAAATTCTTCTAAGTGTTGTGACGCTTAATTAAAAGGGAGCGACGAACAAAAGAGAAAAATTTAATTCGTATTTGGAATGTTGAAACGGTATCTGGCTCGCTTGTTAAAATGATTTACAAGCAACTTGTGTGGGTTTTCGCGATTATATTTATTGCTTTAATTAACGATTTCCTCGAAAGCCAATTTAGATGGGCGTATTTATTTCAAGCCAGTAATCACCATATGATAAATTTGCTCACGATTTCGTCAAAGAAAAAATAAGCTAAAATGTAACTATGAATATGTTAACAAAGGCTAAGGTTTAGTTGCCAAGCTATATTTGTTTATAATGTTTTTACTATAGGAGTTTTTGCATTTATGTGTACCCAATTGTAATATTTATAATATATTGAAGAATTGAGGAAATTATGTCCTTCATAAAAATTATAAATACTTTAAAAAAGGTCTTCGGAAGATTTTTGTTCCAATTGAGCTGCATATTAAGCCCATCTAGCAGACCGATCGTGATCTACCGAATTGGCATCCTATTTTTTTTTTCATGGGTCACCAATTGTTGCGCTGATAGCTATTGGCCCAAATAACGAATTTTGACTCCCATTTTCCCACTAGATGGAAGCACATGGGCTCTAGCGATTTAAAATCGCACCAGGAACTTGATTTAGTCAAGAGTGTCTGAGTCAAAACGACATTAAAGGGATCCTTAAAGGTGGTATCACACAATGCAACTGACAATTCAACCGCAACTTTTGCTCTGCAGTCAACTTCTAATAGGAAACGTCCGTCTGCAATGGAGAAATGCCATTAAAAAAGAAAAACTATCAATTGATGAACAAAACAATCTGCAGAGACTCCACGTATGTTAGATACTTGTTGCGTTGCGTAAATTTTCTGAAAAACATGGACCCTACTTCTATAAAATACAGTTAGCGTCAAGCTCCACATTGACGTAAAGCAGAAAAGTAAAGCAGAAACGTAAAATGGATAAAATAGCGTTTCTATGAAAAGTACACTGATTTTCGGTTTCTGCCTTAGGTTTCGGTCGTGTTTTCCGCTGATGTGGAGCAGGGCCCTTAAGGTATAAATAAGTACAGAAACAGTATTTATGTGATGGTATTCCCGCTCCGTAAAGCGCAATTCACATTGCGACCGATCCGGCAGTCCGAACCGAAATTTTTGCTGCGAAACTGGTTTGTCCAAGTTCTAGAATGATTGATGTAGCCGGCTCCGACAGCTATCCGATTTTTTGCAGCGATTTCATTGGTTCTCGCCAGGTGCACGTTCTTTATTCCTTGTGGGTGAATACCGTCACGTGAATTCCAGATGGAGCAACTACAGATGCTCGAAATTTTTCACCTCCGTCCGTCACATCCGAAAAACCACTTCGTTCGGACGAAAAGGTAGTAATGTGAATAGCCGTTAACCGATGTATCGTACAGGATACTGCCATTACGGAGAAAATGTTATTATTTCAATATTTTTTCTGGAAATTTTCCCAGTTTAACAGCATTTAATAGAAGAGAGGACCACATTCTTCAGTAAGTTCGTTAAATGAAACAAGGACTTTACTGATTTGTAGTCTTTGTGAACAGTTTTGAGAAAAACTGTTACGTTTGTTACCGTGGAATTTCCCTATGCTATTTCTGGCAGATACTTGAATTAAAATTAAAATTACAAATGAATTAGAGTTACATTAAACGAACTTTCTGATGCGTGATAACCCTTTATATTATGCAAAACGTTCTACGAAAGATACAAACCTGACATTTCGAACCCTTTCGGGGGGGGGGGGGATGAAAAAGATGTGTACTCTATGTAAGTTGTACCAAAAAAAAAAAAAAAAACAGCAAACACCACGTCCACACACAGGCAAATGCATTGATTAACCAACGCGAGGGGGGATGGACTTCCCTTGACCGCTTTAATGACAGGCCTGGAATGATACTAACCTACTAAGTATTCGTTTAATACTTAACCCTCGTGGGTCCCTCCCATTTCAGTAACACTCAAGACACTTGGGGTCATAAACGACCCCAATGCTTCCTTTAATTAATTTATTATGATTATTGAATGTTACATGCATTATTTAAGTTCACACACTTTTTAATGCTGAAAAAATAAAAATAAAAAGACACAATCAAAGTAAAATTTAGTTTATGCATTAAAAATTAAGATTTTAGAGCAAAACTTACAATAACTGTCGATTTATTTACAGCTGTTACAGCCCTGAAAAAGCGATTTTTAGCAAGTGAATTTCAAATACTTATGACATGTTTCGATGCATTTTCTGTCCAGTTCTCTTGGACAAAAGTTGCAACGTCCTCTTTTTTTGGCATTCTGAGAAAGTGACCCCAAGGGTCTTGTGTGCACAAAATGCAATTCGGGAAAAATAAAACACAATAATAGCATTATTTTGAATAGAAAACTAGAAGAATAAAAGCCACAAAATGCCATTAAAAACAAATGGTTGATTAACAAGATATATTCAACAGAAATTGCATTGGGGTCACATATGACTCCAAGGAACCCACGAGGGTTAAGTCGTTGTATAAGCTCTAATGGTTAGCTACATGGTATTTTGCTACAGGGGTTGGACAAAAATATGGAAACACCTTAAAAAAGACACGTTTCCTTGTCTAATATGGTGTAGGAAACCCGTTGGCATTCAAAACAGCTTGCAGTCTTTTCGGAATGGATAAATACAGTTCCTGTATGTCTGCCAAGGGAATATTGTACCATTTTTTATGTAAAACGGTGGCAAGTTCAGGTAACGATGTTTTCGGTGAATAACGAGAACGCACTTTCCGCTCCATTGTAGACCACAAAGGTTAGATAATATTCAGGTCTGGAGACTGTGGTGGCCAGGGGAGATGTGATAAATCATCGTCGTGCTCAGAAAACCTGTCCTGGACAATAAAAGCTGCGTGAACAGTAGTGCTGTCACTTTGTAAGACACGATCACCATTGAGGACTAAAATTTGAGCCATGGGATGGACTTGATCAGCCAAAATGTTCACATAAGTCTTGGCAGTCATGTGCCCTGACAGAGTTATCATGGGGCCAGAAGAGAATTACGATATGGCTGCCCAAACCATCACAGAAGCCCCGCCATATTTCACTCTTGGCAATAAGGAGTTCGTATTTCAGACTTGAGATGGCGTTCTCTAGACGTAAACTCTGCCAGAAGTGGGAAACAATGTGAAAGAAGACTCATCAGACCATATTACCTTCTTCCACTACGCTATAGTCCAGGCTTTATGACTTAAACACCACTTTTTCCTGTTTCGGGCATTAGCATCCTTGATGAATTAATTTTCAATAGCAGCACAGCCAGCAATTCCCTCTTTATGAAGCTCTCTTCTAATTGTTTCGGTACTCACAGGGTTTGATAACATGACATTCATTTCAGGAGTAACTTTTGCAGCTGTGATCTTCTTTTTTTTTGTCACAATTGCCCTCAATGATTGTCTGTCACGATCACTAAGCACACAGTTTCGTCCGCGCTGTGATTTAGCCTATGATGTTCTTCTGCATTTCAAATATGTGGAATAAATCTTCGATACAGTACCTCTTGAAACACTAAACACTTTGGCTACTTTGCTTGCGGAAGCACCTACTATACGTGCTCCACCAATTCACCCACTTTCGAAGTCTGTAAGCTCTGACATAATGCAATGTCAAGCTCACATAACAGTGCTCCGACAACGACTGAACTGTTCAACATATTTACGAAGTTGTATAAGTAGCCTCAGTAGACGAAAACACTAGTGCCACTTACATATTTCATTGAAATCAATCATTGTTTTTAGGGATGCACCGATTAATCGGCAGTACCGATTAATCGGCCATAATCGGCCACTTTGCCGATTATTAATAATCGGCAAAATTGGGCCGATTAATCGGCTGAAAAATATATTTTTTTAATATTATTCTTTAAAGTGTACCTTTAGTGGCGTACGCAGACAAATCATTTCAGGGGGGGGGGGGGCTGAGCCAAGACTCTTTGAGAGTGGGAGGGGGAAGCTCATGAAATTTAGCTAAGAAACGTAAATGTCTCGAATTTCTGCTTTAATGCCTATTGAAGACGATGAAAATACATCACATTTTTTTTGTCATTAAAATCATTGGTAAGAAAGCGTTTTTTGATGGACACAGAGAATGGTAAATTTAAATTTAAAAAAAAATTCTTCAAATTTCTTCATTGCGAAAGAGGTGTTGCTGAAACACTTGTTAGCAATATTTCGGCAAACTTACGGTCTAATAATGTTAATTTGGCAGTTTAATTTGCTATTGTTCCCAATGCTTGGTTTCAATTCCACTTGCTGAAATTTATTTAACAGAATTAGATGACTGAAAAACATTTCATTCGTTTTTTCTAAAACAAGATTTGCAATAAAAATGAACAAAATGGAATAATAGGATCAGTGGCGTATCCAGGAATTGATTTTGGGGGGTGCACATCGAACATCGACACTGTGATGAGAAGGGAAAAAAATCAAGAAATATGGTGAAACTTTAAAAACGCAGTATTTCGATTTAATTTTTTCTATTGAACGTTGCTCAAAGATTGTTTTTTTTTTTTTTTTTGTTTTTTTTCCCCACAAAAATGAATATCTTGCAAGAACAATAGGGCGCGGGTACATCGCTCATTTTCCTCTTACATTTCCACAATTACAGAATAACAATTAGTTTTGCTTCTTATTGTCGAAAACAGAAAATAATATGACAATATTTCAGTGTTCATGAAGTATTTTTCATTGAAAAAACCTGAAGCATATTTACATGAAGGTTACATGTTTTTTTCAAAATTCGGTGCCACCATTTTTTATAGTCTTACAAAATCTTGGGGGGTGCATTGGTCCCTTGGCACCCCCCTGGATACGCCACTGAATAGGATAATCGTAAACATGGCGTATAGTAAAATAGACATGTCAAAACGAAAAAAAAGTTCTTTTAATTTTTTCTTGTACTTAATTATCTGTTCTGAAAACTTTTCTCATTTTGGGATTTCAAAAAAAAAAAAAAAAAAAAGGGAAATTTACAGAAAAAAAAAACCCTTAGCTTACATTTTAAGAATTTGTTTCGAAAATTTCGGAGGGGGCTGCAGCCCTGTCACCTTCACTAAGAAACTATGTGCTTGATCTTATTGACAGTAATAATAATCCTCATAGCTGATATTAAGTTTTTAATACATTTATTCTCCTGCTTTTAATAAATGGTACATTGGTACACACATAGACAATGTTGAAACATTTTTCACGTGCGATAGTTTTCTCCTTAGTACTGTGTTAGGTAACCTCTAATTTTCAAAGAATAAAAGTCTTGAATTAAATTGCTACTGATAATTAAAATGGAAAATTAAAAGTACTCCTAAATTGTGGAGTACTCACCACGGACACTCCACCCCATTTTTTTTAAATTTTTATGTCCAATTAATATAATTAACAAGATTTAATAAAATACTGAAATTATTTTGTGAAAAGTAGGAAAATGAAAAAAAAAAAAATCTTTTCAGAAATAAATTACTTACTATTTCTAAACTCGGAATTGTATAAGAGAGAAAAAACAGTGATTGTGAAATCGTAGTATTAAAAACAATAATTTTTGCCATTTATCGGCTCAGCCGATTAATCGGCCGATTATCAACAACCGATTAATCGGTAATCGGTAATCGGCCAATTTGCTTATCGGTGCATCCCTAATTGTTTTCAAACATGCATTTCACTAGGTGTTTCCATATTTTTGTCCAACCCCTGTAGATCAGTCACATATTTTTAAGCATTCGTGCCCAAGCATTTGTTTTGAACTGTGCTTGGTTCACATTATCAAAGGCAACGCACAACCCCCCCCCCCTTTTTAACTGTTTTACTGTATTTCCAAATGGTACATTTAATGTAAAAAATCGTATAAAAGTATTTACAACGAAAATATTAAATTGAATATTAATATATAATTTGATGATCTCACTTGCAGAAGTGACATAATAAATAAAGAAACGTTCGTAATGAACAAAAAAAAGTCTTTCAAATGTATTAGATTAGAGACATTTAAAAAGCAGAAGTGTGTGTGTGTGTGTGATGGGGGGAGGGCACCGGCATTAGGAAACTATTTTATTTATAATCGTAAAGCAGCAGCTCAGGTATTTATTTATTAAAGAATATTTATGTATATAAAAATGGATGTATGTACGAGTATTCGTATATTTGTTATATATGTATGTTTGTATGTTCGTTCCTTATACAAATCAACAGTTTCGTCGGATTTTCATCAAACTTGGTACAGAGGTTCCTTGATGCTCTAGAATTCACATAGGATGGGATTTTGAAATTTAAAAAACAATCCAAAAAGCTCAAAAATTCAAATTTTTGCCTCAAAATGGCAATTTTCTTTCAATTTTGAATACATAGAGTAATAGAGATATGCCTTTAAGCGTGCAATTGATAAAATTGAACACATTTAAATATGAGTATTTTCCAACAAAGATTACGATATAGTCTACGATACGTCAGTTTGCGTATTGTGCGTCTGGCAGCCACGAACGCTTCCATTTGAAAAGGGGGAGATAGGTTTAGGATGCGCACTTCCCGATGCCTTCAGTTTTTGTTCGCTTGCGACTTCCTCGTTGCGTTTCTCCCCTATTTCGAAAAAGTCAAAAGAGACTTGGCGCGTGCGCAGATTCGACGGAGGTTTCGCGAAAAAATGTTAGACAGTACAATGATTTATCAATTTAAGGCTCACCTATTTCACATTTTAGCATAAAATAAATTAAACATGATGCACTACGGGCAACGCTGGGTGATAAGCTAGAGTGATATAAAACTTGAGTTATCAGTATGAATTCGTTTATAAATAAAGTTTTTCGGGCTTACTCAAATCAGCTAATGTGACTTTGTCCTTTCAAGATAAAATAAAGCAAAAACTCGCCCAGCACTTTTAGATAAACTTATTTTCTCATACTTCGCTCGTATTTTATTTTACAGTATTAACATTAGGTGAGCCAATTTCCTTCTATTGGTTGTTATAAAGTTTTAGTTCAGTAATATTTTCGTTCATATTTTTCTCTTTTATCTTTTTCGGTTAAATAATGACGTCAAAATATAACAGAAGAAAACTACTAATTATTGGAAAAAATATCAAATTCTTCCCCTCAACTTGTAAAGAGTCTCTTTTCAGGACCTTCCAAACACCATAATTGCTAATAAAATTGATCATTTGAAAAATACTTGAGGCATGCATTTTTTCAACAATTTCATCACACGCTGTACACATATGGGCGATTCTCTGTAAACTGGTAATTTGATGTCCAGACCGAGTATTTTAAAAATAATAAAGTGTAATAAAGTATTTATCACGCTTAATACAAGTAAAATATTAATACTCTTTGGCCCAATTGTATTTAGAGCGATAACAATTTAATTTTTTTTCCTAGAAATTATCTAAGAGCTAAAAACACAGTCCCCTGGCTGTCCCAATCGTATTGTCTAACACTTCAAGGTAATATTCCAAAAATCTTATCAACACTACATAAATTTGTCAATGAATATCTAAAAATAGAATAATGCAGCTATATTTTTTTCATGATACAAGGTCTAATTATGTATTTCTAAAACTTAAAATTGTCATGCAAATTCTGTCCGGAGATTTTTCAAACAGTCCCCTGAGACAAATTCAAACCTCCAATAGAAAAAATCTGTTACTCTTGCAAATGTTTTTTGACATGAAGTTTAAAGCAATCAGTGTGAATTTGCTGAAATTTCTGAGAACGGTGTTGAAACGATACTTTGTTTAGTTTGAGAACCACATTTGTGATGAAAGTATGCATCGGGGTCGTTGCGAAAACAGTCCTCTGGGAAGTGATTTTATTAATGTCAATTAGTTTAATTATAAAACATATTAGTTATTATGTCCACGATTTGTGCCTAAATTTATAGGTAGTCTCGTAACTAATTATGTTCCAATAGTTTTGCAGATATTACGCAACAAAGAGCAAAAACACAGTCACATGGCACAGTCCCTTGCCAAGTTATACCAGGCGGGAGACTTACCCCCTATCACAATTTATCAGAAAAACGCAAGCTTCAATTGACCCTCTTTCGAACCAAAGTAATAGATTCATTTTCTGAGCAATAGTATTATAATTATACGAACATTTCAAAAAAAAAAAAAAAAAACATGCCCGGACAAATTTCGTGTGAAAAATGACGAGTTTACAGAGAATCGCCCATATATTTTTCATTTGGCTCTAACTATTACACAAAAAAATTGAAAAATGAAAAGTCAAAAGTTGGGTCTCGAGTTTCCCCTATACAGTAGGCGCTGTTGTGAATCAAAGTTTCATTTTCTGAAGAAGATTTAAATTTAAATTTACATATCATATGGAGTCAAATTAAGCGTTCTCGCTGCAATGAGCATTTTAAATGTCACTGTAGAAGATTTAAAATATTACGCACAAAACGTTTGAACTATTAATATACCATTAAATAAACTTAGCATGCATGGTAAGAACGTATTTTCCCTCAAGAGGCACTTCGGCGCTACTTCGTTCTGTACTTGCTAATTTTTCCGATGCTTCTGCCGCTGATTTTGCACCGAACTCATTTTAATCAAAATCACGGAATTCTGCGTCACTTGCCCGAAGAATAATAAAATGGTTACGTGGGCCTTAATGATGCAAAAGTTATTTGTTGTCTGTCTCGCAAAATGGAAGTTTTGGTTTCCGTTGGCTGGAAGTCGGTTAATAAAGCAGAGAGCGAATTAAAATTCGTGTTTAGAGTTTTGAAAGGCGATATCAGCTTTGCGTAATGAGTAGATTTTTAAGTATGTGTCTGTGGATTATTGCTATTTTTAAGATTCTTTAACTGTTCAGTCGCTAACTCGCGGTAGGATTTCCTCTCATTAGTCGAGGATTCTTTTAAATCAATCAAAGGACTCGTTGGATTGTACTTTTGAGTTCTTGATTGTGTTTATTCAGGTTATAATGATCATGTTGTGCATATAAGGTTAAAATAATTCATTAATTGCAGTCATTTAGTGCAACATTAAGGTGTCTAAGGATGCTTTTCAATCAATCAAAGGACTTGTTGGATTGTACTTTTCAGTTCCTGATTATGTTTATACTGCTTATAATGTCCAGTTGTACTTAAAGTTTCAAAATAATTTATTAATTGCAATCTTTTAGTGTAACTTTTAGGGGTCTAAGGATGCTTTTCAATCGATCAAAGAACTTATTGGATTGTACCTTTCAGTTCTTGATTATATTTATACTGGTTATAATTGTCCAGTTGTGCATTGTGCATATAAGCTTAAAATAATTCATTAATTGCAGTCATTCAGTGTAACTTTAAAGGGTCTAACCTTTATTTAAAAACTTGTAACTAAACTCTTATAGAAGCTATGTTTTAAATAAAAGCTGAAAATTTCATATAATACATGATATAATATACATTTAAACATTACAATTTTGTTACAGAAAAAAAGTAAAATACTGTTTCTTCAATTTCGAAAAATAACATGTATTCTGTCTTACTGGGAAATCCATGTATAAACCCATTTATTATTTTAATGTATTACCAAATACCTTCCTCACGATGTAAACCCCAATTAAATTTTGTAAAAACTTTTACAATTTTTTTTATTGAGATTGAAAAAATAAATATTTAAATTGACCAAAATTTTGGGAGAGAAAAAAAAATCTCAACAAATTGAGCTTGATTTTCAAATAAAATTGAGATTCAGGTTATGAAATATTTTACCGTACAAAAAAGTTGTATGAAAATGTGTAAAAAAACTTTTTAAAGTATCATGCATGCAATAGGAAAAATAGATTTCTGAGAAAAAAAGAGTTAAGCAGCTGCTGTTGACTTTAATCTCATTGGGGAGATTTTACATTTTTTTTACAATAATTCGATTTTTTTTTACCTATGGTAATAAACAAAAGGTATCAAATTATTCGGACTTACATTATGTATGGCATATATTTTTTTCAACAAATCGAAAATTTGAAGGTAAAGAGTCCATTGCCTGTAAAACTAGCAATTTTACAGTTTCACACTGTACAATTAGAAGTTTTACAGTCTATTTAGCGTAAAATTTAGCTGTATTATACTGTAAAAACAACAGCATAATACTGGTAGCATAAGTTCCAGTTCAAAACTATAAAAAATGTACCGGAATAAACTGTAAAAATAGCAGTTTTACAGTTTATTACTGTAAAATAAGCCATTTTACAGTTTATTACGATAAAGTTTTTACAGTTTATAATTATAAAATTAGCTGTACTATACTGTAAAAACAACTTTCATCTCTTACAGTGTAGTTATATAAAATTTGTTTTCAAACTTCAGTTAAGATTTGTAGGTGTTTAAATATTGTTTTTCGACAGTTTAAAAAACAAATTCCCTTATACAGAAGTAGAATTCAAGTTCCTCATAAAGTTTTCGAATCTAAGCAAGGACCTAACACACTTGAAGTCTTTGTAGAGTTATTAATATGTATTGTCCAAGCGCACAAACTTGACTTCTTCTAATACAACCGCCCTGTTTGCTGCATTGAATGTCCAGGGTAAAAGCTGATTACTTTCTCTACTGAAATTTATTATGATCACAGTGAAAACATGTTTGAGAATTTTTCTGCGTAATCGGTTAAATATCTCATTTCAATTTAAATATAGAAAAAAATAGTAGCTAAAAATACAACACACTTGTTTTCATTAAAATTGAAATTAATCGGTCATTCATACGCATTAACGTTTCTAGTGATGCAATGTTTATTAAAAAGTTTACATTTCTTTATCATTTAATCCCCAATACTGCGAAGTAATCAGAATATAAATTATTGTCAAATATATATTATTATCAAAAGGACTAACTTGTCTTCTTTCTAATACAAACGCTTGCTCCGTTTCTTTCAATGTCTAAAATGAAAACAGGCTAGCTTGTATCACCGAAAGTTACTATTGACACAGTGGAAACAGGTTTGAGAATTTTTCTACTTTATATTTAATCCCTTCTTTCAATTTAAATACATAGAAAGTAATAGTTGCTAAAAGTACAGTACACAGGTTTTCTTTAATATTGAAATTAATCGAGCATTCACGTTCTTTCTGGTGCAATGTTAATTGAAACATTTACATTTCTTCATAATTGAACCCGCAACGTTGCGAAGTGATAACAAAATAAATTATCACCAAATATATATTATTGTCCAAAGGACTAACTTATTTCCAATATAAATGCTCTGTCTGTTTCTTTCAATGTCCAACATAAAAGCAGATTAGCTTGTATCACCAAAATTTACTGCGATGACAAGAGAAACGCAAACAATTGATTCGCTAGAAACCAACCACACATAATCTTTCTATAAGTACTATCATTTTGATGATGCGGGCTCATTTTTTATAACGGAGCCGTTTAGTTGATCTCGTAAATCGGCGGAGCCGTTAAAAGAAAATGATTAACGGCCGTTAAGCTAAATGATAAGCGAAATGAGAAAGGAAGTGAGAGAACCCACACAAATGGCTTTACGGTTCGTATATGAGAGATGTACTTATAGGGATCTTATATTTGAGTAAACTTCCTTATAGTCCCATGCTATGATGTTCGTGAGGAGTGCTATGAAATGGAAAATCTTCGTGGCATTGGACAGTTTTCGGTTTGCTTTCCAACTGAACTGCTCATGAAACATTTTTCCTCCCCCTAAGTATTTTCAATTGTAAATTTGTACATGTTACTGCAAAAATTGATACTAAATTTCAATATTCATTAATTAATGTATATATAAAAAAAACCTAAATGCACTGTAAAAATGAATGTTGCTTTTACAGTATAATACAGCTAAACTTTACGGCAATAAACTGTAAAATTGCTAAACTTACAGTAAGATACTGTAAAATTGCTAGTTTTACAGTTTATTACTGTGCATTTTACAGTTTTAAATTGAAACTTCAGATGCCAGTATTATACTGTAAAGACAACAATTCATTTTTAGCAGCGTATGAAATGGAAAATCTTCCTGGCATTGGACAGTTTTGGGTTTGCTTTCCAACCAAACTGCTCATGAAACATTCCCCCCCCCCCTCTAAGTATATTTAATTGAAAATTTGTACATGTTACTGTAAAAATTGACACTGAATTTCAACATTCGTTTGTTAACGTACAAAAATATAACTAAATATTTGTCGTTCACCGGAATATTGGCACTGAAACTGTTCACATTCACTAAAAAATGTCAACTTCACTATATTTTGGTCTTTCATAAATATGCTTGAGCATTATCAGATCTACACAGGTTGAAAAGTCCCCCGTCACTATACAAGGTAAGTTGAATTATTTACGGAAACTTTATCTTAAAGAAAATGGCAGAATTGTTTTCTATCTCCGCAATTGCCAATTTACCTCTCGGTTTATCTGATATTTCTATTTCTCTGTTTCCAAAAGTGTTCCCCCACTGTCGAATGTTGCTGATGGTTGTTAGAGCATCCCCATTCAAGCGATTATGTATTTCCTCACACGGTAAAAAATGAATGTTGTTTTTACTGTATAACACAGCTAATTTTACAGCTCATTACTATACATTTTACAGTTTTAAACTGGAACCTCCGCTGCCAGTATTATACTGCTGTTTTTACAGTATAATGCAGCTCATTTTACGGTAATGGACTGCAACAGCTCTAATTTTACAGTAATAAGCTGTAAAATTGCTAGTTTTACAGTAATAAACTGTAAAATAGCTAGTTTTGCAGTTTATTACAGCGCTTTTGCAGTTTTAAACTGAAACCTCTGCTTTCAGTTTTTTCTGTAAAAACAACAACTTATTCTTTTGCAGTGCAAGAGCAGATTTTTTTTTTTGCCACAATGAAGGTTATGCACTTTAGGAAATGGCAGTTCGTTCTTTCAGCTTCAAATCCATAGTTCTCACTAATTAATCAGAAAAAAAATGCATACCCGTCGAGTAAGATTACCCCAATCTCTTACGTATTTCATTATTTGTTAATTTATTTACATTCATTTGTTTTTTAATACACTTGTTTTATTCATTCACTCACTTATTTACTTGTTCCTTCATTATTTCTGTACCTCAAAACAAGACTAACTTAAGTCCATTTTCGTCATTTTTCAGTAGAGGGCGAAAACGATTGTCGGATGCATGCAAAGTATGGGACCCGTGCTCTTTTCTCGCTGCTTAATAGTTGTGAAGGAATTTGTTTTATAGAATACGAGTTTAATGGGTTGATGTGGAATAAGACTCTACATACAATGAAGCAAAAAAGTGAAATCGCCATTTTTGGACTTACGTTGTTCTGATTCCGAGGTACAGATTTTATCCCCTCATTTATTTTTTGTCATATATTAACTCATTTATTTATCCCTTTATTGTTTCGTAGTTACTTACTTAATCATTTATTTACGCATTCATTTGGTAAAAAATACTTTTAATGTTTGGTTTTACAACCATGGTTTTTTGGTATAAAAATGTTTCTTTTTTTTTAAGGTGCAAAGTAACTGCCAAAAATGAAAAATAATGTTTTAACACAAACAGCATTACAAAATACATTATTTATTCTTTATGAACAATAATTTTCAGAACAAATTTTCAATTCGTTCATTTTGAAACGGTTAAGTTATCTTAACTATTTCACTTTACACCAAAGCACTGGCAGTGGTTTGCAATGCTGAACAAACGCATTCTTGGAATTTTCGTACTATTTCCGACATCCGGGGTTGATAAACTGTATATTTGACGTAGCTATATAAAAAGAAATCATATGGCGTGTTGAGCGAGCAAAATTACAGAATAGACGTTTGTCGTGTAACAAAAGGTACACCCATCGATCATTTGTGACTAAAAAAGCGAAAATTTACCTTTACATTCATGTATTACTTATTGCAATGTGTGCAATAGTTTTGAAAGTATGATTTAGCAAAGCAGGTCATGTATTTGGGGATCACATTGTATAAAGAGTCAACGGTGATTTTTTTTTTTTTTTCTATATCCATGCACTGTAAAAAATGAATGTTGTTTTTACAGTATAATATAGCTAATTTTACCGTAATACAGGGTGTCCACTCCAATCGTGGACCAATAGCTAAATTCTAAACCGTTAGAGATACGCATATAGTTCATTTAGGAAAAAATCTTCAAATTACGAAAGGAATTTTGGGTCTATTCAATGTTTTTCAAAAAATCAAATTTTGAAAGAGTTACGAAATTTAAATTTTTATACAGCCCCCCAGTCCTATCAATCATATTTAGTAAAACATTCTTGACACTGTAACGTTTAAAACTAAAAAAAAATCACTGTTCTACCACAAAAATTGACCGAGTTATGGCGTTTTGAAAAATCAAGATTTTGAAGGATTTCGCATACGGTCCCTTAAGCTATCTCTCGATGACATAACTCGGTCAATTTTTGTGGTAGAACAGTGATTTTTTTTTAGTTTTAAACGTTACAGTGTCAAGAATGTTTTACTAAATATGATTGATAGGACTGGGGGGCTGTATAAAAATTTAAATTTCGTAACTCTTTCAAAATTTGATTTTTTGAAAAACATTGAATAGACCCAAAATTCCTTTCGTAATTTGGAGATTTTTTCCTAAATTAACTATATGTTTATCTCTAACGGTTTAGAAATTAGCTATTGGTCCACGATTGGAGTGGACACCCTGTATACTGTAAAAGTTCTGCTTTTGCAGTACTCAACTGTAAAATTGCTAATTTTACAGTAATAAACTGAAAAGTTGCTAATTTTACAGTAATAAACTGAAAAGTTGCTAATTTTACAGTTTATTGCCGTGCATTTGACAGTTTTAAAATTGAACCTCTGCTGCCAGTATTATTCTGTTGTTTTTTACAGTGTAGTACAGCTACATTTTACTGCAATAAACTGTAAAATTTCTAACTGTACAGACATAAACTGTAAAATTGCTAGTTTTACAGTTTATTACTGTGTATTTTACAGTTTCAAATTGGAACCTCGGCTGCCAGTATTATACTGTAAAAACAGTTCATTTTTGCAGTGTGGTACAAAATATTAATTTTGAGATAGCTTCAAAATACTTGAAATATAAAATACTAATACGTATTACACTTCATACTGCCTTTTTTTTATTACTACACTTTTTATATGTGATAGGACTTTCTTTTAAAATTTCTCTTGCATTAAAAAATAAATAAATAACAATACAAACTTGGAATTCTAAATCAAAAGAAAATTATAAAATAATTCGTGAAAAAATCCCACAGCACTGATAATAAGCTGAAATTGCACTTTAAAATATAAACAGAAACACAATACAAATAGAAAAATTGAGCAAGCATTTTGCAATGAATAATGCCACATGAAAACATAAATAGAATACACGATGGGTTCGTAATTCTTCATGAACTTCATTTGCTCCATTTTATGATTAAGTAAAGTATTTTGCTTTTCGGGAAATGAATTGAGAAAGTTCAACAGCTTGAAATACGAAATCAAAATTGTAATTCTCTGACGGGATGAAAGGCATTCAACATGAAATCCCACAAGGGACTAGCCCCCCCCCCCCCCCACTCAATTCATTTATCTCTCCATTTCCTGGACTAGACAGTCATTTAAAACTTTTCCAAAAACGAACTTAGAAAGAAATTTGTAATCAGAAGTTGAAATTTCAACTTTGAATTACAAACCTTATGGGAGTTTATGTTTATAAAATTGTGTTTTATCTTTGAAAAAATACTCTTAAATTGAGGTAAAATACCCAAAGGCTTTTGAGTTTTCGGAACAGTATTTTAGATACTAAGTAATTGTTTACATGCAGAATTTCAACAATGACTAATCCAGTTTGTTGCATTTGTTAAGCTGTTGCTTTAGTCATTTTTGTTTGGGGGATTTGAGACATACATTTAGGAAAGAGTATTTAGGGAAGAGATACCTAGAATTATGGTAAAAATAAGTATCATGATAGACTTTGACTTATGTAACTATTTAGAAGTGCTATGGGAGGGCAAGTTTCTACCTTTGAATGCACCATTCAAACGTTTTTACCCTCTCCTGCAAAGAAGTGAAAAAAAAAATGATGTCAGTTCTGTACCTCAGAACCAGACTTAGATTTTCGTTACTTTTCGGGAAAGCGCAAAACGCTTGTCTGAAGCATGCAAAGGAGGGGACACTTTTATCATTTATCATTTAAACACCAGGGTTTGTATCCAACATCTAAAATAATTGTCTTTGATAATCACATTTTCAATATGAATCATTTACATCCTTTACATAAAAAACGCAAGCATTACTATTTAAACTCTAATCATTGTTTTACCCCTTTAAACGTATGTTTAAAATGCATTCTTTTTTATCACAGCAATTTTGAACCCAGATACAAAAGGTGATAACAGTTGATGTGATGCAAATAGCTCTACGTAGCCCTTCCCATAAGTACCATCATTTCGACGAAACGTGCTCAATTTTAATAATAGAGTCGTTCAGTTGTTCGCTCCAATCAATGATGATGCCGCAATAGCGGATGATTAACGATTAACGGTTGCAAAGCTGAATGATAAAGTGATAAAAAAATGACAGAACCAAATCATGTAATTTTATGGTGGTGATAATGTATGTATTTATTAAAACTTTATGTTAAAATTGTTCTAGCGGTGACGTCAAAAATACTGGTTGTCCCACTTAATCATACTGCAAAATATACATCGATGTTTTTACAATGTAATACTGGAAATAGAGGTTCCAGTTTAAAACTGTAAAATGTACAGTAGGAAACTAAAACTTGCAATTTTACGGTTTATCACTGTAAAATTATCCGTAATTTACTGTAAAAATAACATTTTATTTTTTGCAGGGTAGGGCATATTTGTACCGAAAAATTTAAATCTGAACTTTAAAAGGCAAACTTATTTAATTTAAAGATTAAACACAAGTGAAAATATAGCGTCGGTCGCAAAGAGGGGCAAACTGGATGGGATTTCAAAAGTTTTTTAGCAAAACAGTCGAAACAACCCAAGTAGCACACTTCGTTTTTTAAAGGTTGTAAAATGGTTATTAACGTTGTAACAACCGATTAAAAATGTGTATAAAACGTTTAAACGTTTTTTGTGCTACCTGGGAAAGCGTTCATTTGCTTTCGAAACAGTACAAAAGTTATATCGCTGAATTTTAAAGTTGTTTGTTTAACTTTAAACTAAGCCAAGCCATTAAATAGAACTAGAAGCGAAATTAAAATGAAAAATAAAAAACTCAAACGAAAAATTAAACTCAAACAATTCAAAAGTAAAATAAACGAACAAAATTAGAGAAATAATTTATATGAAAAGTTTTTATGTAAGGTGAAAATATGTTAGAGATGAACTTTGCCGGTACCGGCATTTCCCTAATACCTATGCCTTTGCTTCTGGGCACGTCATAAGAAGTCAATTATCACTATACTACACAGCAAGGTTTCCTGACACTGACGTCACGACGTGCGGAAGAAAAGCTTAGGAAAAACGAGTTAACAGATAATACGTCACAGCCTACTTGGCGAATTAGAGGAGATCGCTAACTGTTTGTGATCTCTTCTTGGTTGGCGCGTTCAATTCGAATGGATGTAAGCTTCTGCGCTATTCCACTCGTAAACTTGCAAATAATTGACAGTTTACAAAATTTGTGATAAAATAAGGCAACATATGAATGGTTTTGACAAATTAGTCCGATTTCTGAAACAAAAGGTTTTATTTCACCCTAAATTCGGACACCGCACAAGGAACTACTTTCTTCGCTTAGCCTCAGCTTATTTCTTCATAGTCAAGTTAAGTTGCTGTCGAGTATAACTACCAGAGAAAAAATAACAACATATATTTGAACACAAAAACTGAGGTTACGGACGCGTGATCTAACCTGCACCTTACAAAAATCCTGATAGCTATAAATACAGAAAAATATTTGTTGCCACTAGAAAAAGTCATTTCACAAATGTTGATATGCAAACTAGAATAAACACGTTAAAATAAATTTTACAAAGTGTCCTGCAAATAAGATAAACACTAACTAATTCCAAAACTTGTTCCAAAATACATGGAAGGTGTGATTAAAGTGTAAAATTAGTGGATGAGGAACGAAATGTGGCAAAAGCTGCTTCTGCAATAAAAACTTTTTCCCATAATTTGGCATATTGCACGTTATGATAACTCCGTCTCACAAACGCTTAAGAAATGGAATAAAATGTTTCACATTTTCACGCGCAAACAAATATCTCTGCTTTGCTTCTAGAGTAAATCTTTCAAGGTAGGAGACAATTATTAAAATCAGAAGTTCCAACTGTAACTTTACCTTCGGGGGTTAAAGGCTTTTAACGACTCCTTCTCCTCACTCTTACAACTAAATTATTCATCTTTTCTGCTGTAACAATGCATTCCACGATTTCGTTTCATTGTATCAAACAGGTGGGATCATCTAAGCATCTTTTCTCTGGAAAAATGTTCCCTTTGCTTCAATGCTCGCATTAATCAACATTTTAATTAATACGCCGCGCGTTTCTACTTGAAGAAATGCAAAGAATGGATGGTTGAAATGCGACCACCTGTTTCTCGGAACCTTTCCCCTTTAGCTACTCCAGCACGTTTTCGAGTTGATGAACTGGGTAGAAAGAATAACAACTTTTGTCAAGTGTGCTGTCTTATTTGAATCAAAAACGATTTTCTTCTTAATTGTCGGTTGTTACTGAAGCCGTTACTCCGAAACGCAATTCTGAAGCCAGAGAAAGAGAGAGACTTTATATACGTATACATATGTTTAGGCTTGAAATCTTTATATTCTCTTATCCGGTTAGTTTTAAAACATGCCTTTATTTCATTCGTCCAAGTGGCAACAATTAATTTATTTTCAAACCAAAGCAAAGAAGCCTGCTGTTGGACAAAGTTAATTGAAGTGTTTTCTAATTGCTATTGCTTTTTTTGAGCAAAAAAAAAAAAAAAAAAAAAGGCTTAGGACGTAGCATTAACATTTTTTTTTGAGGTACACGGAAGAAAGTAGTAATTCCAAAGCCCTTTGAAAAGTCGCAACTTTCATGGGCAAAGTAAAATGTTTTACCTGTTTTTAGGAACTTTCACTACAATCTGCTCATAATGAACAAGCTATTTTCTGCATTACGCGCTTCAACGCAAACTGTTTGGCGGTTTTACTTAGGCGACGCTATAACTATCGACTGCGAGAGCCGCTTTGGCATCTTATTGCTGTTTGCAACTCCGGAGTTAAGCAGGACAGCAGGCATCTGCGTTATAATCGCAGCCTTAATAGTACGCAGTGCAGGGCAGCCTTAATAAAGAGCAGAAGTTCGGCGCAGGTTCAACTATTACTTTGAAATATTGAAACACTGAATTGTTCTCTTCGTTTAATGTTGCTATTTTGGATATGCGAAACAAAAAATCGTTTTGTATTTTTGCAATAGTCTGTAACAAAAAGCTGCTCTGCTGTTTGCTTGCAATTGCTGCCTTAGCTTTGGCCATACTTGCTAAACTGATCTAAGGGCCTTTCTGGTAAGATTAAAAGGTTCCAAACATTTCCCATAAATTCAAGTTTTTCTTGGAAAGTTCCCGATTTATCGTTGTACCGTGGCTGGCTTTTATTGTGAAGATTTTTGAATCCTCCAGGAGGGTTATTTTTTAGCGGTAAACCTTACAAATTTCCAGACATGTTTCTGAAAGAAACGAGGCACATCTCCAAACACGATTATAATTTTTTTTTTTTTTTACAGTGTATGTGAAGTGGCACTTTTTTTAAGCTTATTCTCAATTTTCACTCTTAAATTCAGCATCTGATGATTTTAGGGATATGTCTGGGTGGAAAATAATTTCCCACTCAGTGAATAAATCTCTGATTTCACATTCTAACTGCAACTAAATGCTGCATTCCTAAGCACTCTTAGACACGGCTCAAGGATTCATCATTACTCCGAATAAAACTGCATTGTCATTCTTAACCATGGAGACGAATGCATCATTAGCGAGTTATCTTTAGACGTTATTATGATATTCGGCAGAAACGTTTGCAGAGAGTTAATTCCCAGCAGAGGAAATTCACACAAAAGAGATAATTGTGTGTATGAGGATTATTCGTAATCGAGCTCGCCTTTTTGCCTCTTTGCTGACAAGAAATAAATGGCATCAGTAAATACTCGGAGTTATTGATGAAATTTTTGGTTCATAATATATATTCAGGTTGGATGAAGACTCGAATTTTGTAGGAGTATTTGTTCTGCTTACATTTCAAAAAATAAAGATTTTTTTTTACAGTATTGGCAGCAGAAGTTCCAGTTTAAATCTGTAAAATGCGCAGTGATAAACTGTAAAATTAGCAATTTTACAGTTAATTTACAGTTAATTACTGTAAAGCAGCAATTTTAGTTTATTACCACACTTTTAGTTTTTTGCCACAAAATGAGCTGTATTATACTGTAACAAAACAGTATAATACTGGCAGCAGAGGTTCCAGCATAAAACTGTAAAATGCACCGTAATAAAATTGTAAAATTAGCACTTTTACAGTTTATTACTGCAAAGCAGCAATTTTAGTTTATTAGTGTTAAATTAGGAATTTTAGTTTATTGCTGTAAAATTAACAGATTGTACCGTTTGTTACTATAAAATTAGCTGTATTACACTGTGAAAACAACATCTATTTTTTCACAGTGTGGTAACTCTTAAGATAATATACTGCCGTCATAACCGAGTGGCTTGGGGAGTGAAGGGGTTACATTACAAAAATCTTATTTAGAGTAAGTTAGGTTCAGAGTTTTTTTTTGTATACTGTTAAAAATTCAGGAAGCTTTTATGGTAAATGTTACTGTAAAGTGTAGCGTTTACCGTACAGAAATTTTTTACAGTGAATTTTTTGTACCGATAAAAAAATTGCAATTGCAACGCCAATGGATCACCACGTGACTTACTGTGAGATGCAGATGACACCCTATTTCCGCTCGATAGTATAATATAGTATAATCGGCTATTTATCATTAAATTAAAACCATATTGAGACCTCTCAATCATTTTGCAATATTATACTGCATTTTTTTAATGTTTGGGCCAAAGTTGCCTTGAATTGGGGAAACTTTGTCCCATACTTTTAAACCATATAAAACCTGTGATTAGTGTAGGTTGGGCTAAAGTTAGACAAGATAAAATTACCACCAGACATATTAGTTTGCTGTTTTGCCTGCTTTTAATTCAAAAATATCCATGAAATGGGGAGAAATAGGAATAAATGAAACAAACTTCATTTTAGGGGAAAATATTGTATTGTATAAAAATATAAATCCAATTCAATTGCAAGGAACCCATAGTCTGCCATTTTTATTGAATGTTCTTCGAAAACATGCTCCTCTTCATCACTAAAGATTCTTGCACGACCCACATTTTTTGAATGAATCCCTTTAAGTTTGTTTTTTATTATAGACCTAGGCATATTGTAGCGAACTTCTACTTCCAATCATGGATAACGGTGGCTCAGTGGTAGAGTTCTCGCCTGCCATCGGGACAACATGAGTTCGAACCCCAGCCAGGGTGAATTGACTTTGTTTTATTATAATTTCCTTTCTACTGTGTTCTCGAATGTTCTATTAATTTCTGCATCTTTCCGAGTCTGGAATGTTCTAGAACTTTGCTCAATTGTATATAAGTGGATGTAACGTTCATTCCTGGTCAGAATAAACAATCTCGAGTTGAGACTAACAACTGCTCTATTCATTGACTTCATCTACGCGACTTTTAATTCAAAAATATCCATGAAATGGGGAGAAATAGGAATAAATGAAACAAACTTCATTTTAGGGGAAAATATTGTATTGTATAAAAATATAAATCCAATTCAATTGCAAGGAACCCATAGTCTGCCATTTTTATTAAATGTTCTTCGAAAACATGCTCCTCTTCATCACTAAAGATTCTTGCACGACCCACATTTTTTGAATGAATCCCTTTAAGTTTGTTTTTTATTGTAGACCTAGATATATTATACATTTTTTTTTGCAGCTCTTTGGGTTAAGGCACCAGACTTAATAGCCGATTATACTATCTATATTTCCGCGTGGATAGTAAAGCAGTGGGAAAAAATTGGGTCCCAGGTTCGATCCTTGTCGTTCGTATAGCGCCATTTTTAATTCTCGTTTCTCTTCCGTAAAATTTTACAATGAAAAACATTTTACGGTACAAGTTACTGGCAACATGGATGCCAGTAACTTTTATCGTAAAATTTCAGGAAAATTTTTAACAGTGTAGCAGCTTTTTCGTTTTCTGGATTTGACGTTTTGTGAGAATATACAATTAGTCTAATGACATCTTTTTTTATGTATTAAGTTTTATTTATTTACCTGTATCCATCACATCTGAGTGATTCTCCAAAATCCGAACAATATGATGTCCCCGTAGGACAGCACAAAAGTGATTTGACCTAGAAAGTTTTTTTATTTTTTTAATTGTTAGAAATACTTATTCTGATGTTATTCAATCCATATCAAAGCAATTTTTCATTTATTTTTTTTTACAAAAATTTTTGAATAGCCAAAAAGTCACCTTTTGTGCGTGTCCCACCCTGTTTCTAAAATGTAAATAAATTATTTTAAAATTTTACGTGAACATTGCATAAATTCCACTTGTAGTGTTGAATTATGTATAGTTATGAGTATAATATAGTGTCGTTTTAGCTTATTTAAATGGTTATATAATCAGGTACATCATTTTGAAGTTTGTCCCCAGATTGCATGTCCCTCTCCTGGCCTACAAATTGGTTCAATTATTAAAGGCAAAAAGAAGGAATTTTGAATCTGCAGTACTATAACACTGTTTATTCTCATCACTTCTTTGGACTCATAGAGTATTTTGTCTATAGAATGTGTCTGCTGTTCGTATTATTTTTCCTTAGTTCAAAATGAGGTATGTAACATTTTCGATGTCCCTCTCCTGGCCAACATTTCTGTTCTAAAAAAAATAAAAATAATAATTCTGCCTGCAGTGTGTAATTGAGTTAAGAGGATAAAAGAGAAAAATACCATTATTTACCTTCTATATAATTCCGGGTAGAAATATCAGCCTTTTTTGATTAAAATGTCCCTCTCCTGGCGCAAAAAAAATGTTCCTCTCCTGGTGCAAAAAAAAAAAAAAAAAATGTCACTCTAGCATTACTTTTAAAGCACTGGTAAAACATCCGGTAGAATAGATGGATTTATTTACCAAACATTAGTTTTAGAACTAAGATTATGATAAAAAGTTGGCAGACGATAAATTAAAAAATGTAACTGTAAAATAATTCTTTTATTTAGTTGTTTGTTTCTTGTTTTTCAGACGAATTTTTCAAAACAAATCTGTCGGTTAGACATTTTTTAACTTTAACGCTGCTCGAATAGGTGAGTGAAGTTACATTAAATTTTGTTGTAGATTCATTTTAGAGAACAGCTTTTTTGCCTGAAGTAAATTATCTTTCTGAACTGGATAATTTAAATTAACAAACCTGGTACTTACTCTGAAAATTGTTAATAACTATTTTGGTTTAGAATTAAGCTCTAGTTGAATTCTATTTTGAAACTGATGCTAACAATGGTAGTGATAGAGGCAACAATAATTATTGTGACAGCTTAATTTAATTAATTATACCAATTAGAAATAAAACACTTAGAGAATTACATTAAAAGTAATAGCTATACATGTTCGAATATTGATGAATTAATTTATATAAATATTAAATTTGTGGGATGCTGCATCTCTTAAAACAGTGTTCGTTTAAGGAGGTTGTAAATTAGTGTTGTTTGTCAACAATAAACATAGTTTTTCATTCATGTTGAAGTTATTTCTTTGTTATTGTTGTAAAATTTCTGATAATCCTTGATAAAATTCATTTGTTTGCTCGCTTAGTGCTTCTTGTCACTCTCTCGGTTTGAAAAAATTGACCCCCCCCCTTTGGGGGGTATAGCATACTTAAAGTGAGTTCCCTCTATTTTTCTCTTAATAAGCTCCTAACAAAGAGTATGTAAGATTTTTTTTAGATTTTTTTAAGCATTTTTATTTTTATTGAGTTTGTGAGTCGAAAATACCAGGTTTTTGGAGAATCACCCATCTGTGTGTCCAGATTGTATTTTCAAGAAATGTAACATGGCTCCTTCATCCACCTAACCGTTCAATTTTAAAGGTTCTAAATCCAAATGTTGTTGCATTTTTTTTTTGTGCTGAATTTTTGTTGTTTGTTCAAAGAAATTTAGAATATTGTTTTTGTTAGGCTCTACTTATAAGCTAAGAAAAAAAATAATAGCATATGTGGAGGTTAAAAATTTGTCTTTTAGTTTTCCTTAACATATTTTCCCTTGGAGAAAGAGCTTTCTTTTTAATGACGACACTAAAAAATTAAAATTAATTGATCGACGTTGTGTATTAGTGTAATATTTTTTACAAATCCGAAAAATAAAGTGTGACAAAATTATTCCAAGAAGAAAATAAACAAACATGTAGTAGGCAATTTTTTTTTGATGAAAGAAATTATGCAGAAAAAAAAAAAGAATAAAAAAATCTTCAGAATAGAAATTTGGAATGAAAAATAATGCGATTTGGTACAACATACAGAAATGCAACTAGACCAATTTATCAATTATTACTTTTATTCATGATTGGAGCCAATAAGTTAAAATATTTATATAAGATAAAAAATGTCATACAAATTGCATTCTAAAATCCATAAAATATATTGCACTCTATTTTCCTTAATTCTAAAATCAAAATCAAGTTATTTTGACTTTTGTAAGTAACGAAAACAAGATAACAAATATGAAACCGAAACGGAACGTCATAATTTAGGATCTTTATAACGGCAACGCTCTAAAAAGACTTGTCTTTATTCAAATAAGGCCACATAATTAACAAGAGTTAACTTTGTTATATTTCAGCGCTTCAACCTACTGACAAATCAGTGTAGCTATGGGGGAAGTGTTACACAAAACAGGTGTTCAGCTCTTAAACAATCCATTCTTTATATTTCGTCAAGTAGAAATTCGCCACGTATTAATTAAAATCTTCATTAATGCGGGAATTGAGGAGGAAGACTTCGAGAGAAAGATGCTTAAGTGATTCCTTCTGTGGGAAGCAATGAGGAGAATCCGCAAAATGAATTGTTGGGGAAGAAAAGAGGAATATTTTAGGTGTGAAGGAAATAGAGACGGGGGATTAGTTGAACTTTTCTATTCTCTTGAGGCAAAGTTTTCAATTAGAAGTTCAGATTTAAGTAATTTTCTTGCTTCGTAAAAGGTGTATCAGGAAAGAACTTTGGACTGTTGTGCGAGTATTTTTAATTGTTTTGATAATTTTGCTAATTCTTCTGAGAAAAATATATTCTTTTTTGCAATAAGTTTTTCGTAATAAGAGAGAGAGAAATGCCGTTTTTCATGCTTTTTTCATTCTTTTTTTTTTGGCAATAGTGAAAAAACTGATTCGAAGGAAAGGTAGCACGTTGTAATGTTATGAGCAGAATGATGTAAAAACGTATGGAACATGGGTCAGTCAAATCAATCAGTTTATAATTAACACATTGTCAAATTTTCAATGTAATGAAAAAAACAAACCAAACTTAGCTGATGAAACGTCCGTGTTATCTCTGATTTTGTATAACCGTGGTCGTATCAAAATTTAATTGTTCTATCTGTCTTATGTTCTGCTTTAAAAAAAGAACAACCCATTTTCTATTTACCGTGCATTAAAACATCGAGCTTTTTTTAAAAAGTCTTTCATTAACAATACATGTTAACCCAGCACATAAAGGCGTCATGAACCAAAACCATTAAAACCAACATCTCTAAAAAAACGCAAAAAAAAGAATAATTTTTTGCATTCCTTATATCCCTAATGACACGGCAGTTGTGTCCCCGGGTTCATTTGTCCCCAAGAAGCGCCACACCCTTTAAATTACAGGCCTCGTCAATGCTGATGAACCGACCCACGTTCTGTGGAAACATGCAGGACCGTTAGGAATCAATGCAGTGGTTTTGCACACGCAGTTTTGTCCACATCTTCGTGAACAATCTTCATGTTTGCTAATGAATGAATGGTAGTAGCATTAGTGACAGAGACGGTGTTGAGGTTGTATGGGAAAAGGGGGATTTTAATTATTCTACTTCTTCAGAACGATAAGAACTTGACTGTGGTCAGTTGAACCATCCTCTTTTCGCACTGATGATGGGGCTTCATTTGTAATAGCCCCAAAATAGCTATTTGCTAGAGTTTTCAAACTCTTTTTTAATATTTTATTTGTACTTTTGAACACGTTGTCTTGTATTTTTAACTTCGATAGGACTTCCGTTTTTGTTTTTCAATTTCTCAAGGCTAAACGTTTTACCCACTGTTTTCTTGTTGACTAATGAGTTAATGTTATTGGAATTTACGACAGCTTTTTTGCGTGAGTTTGTGTCTGCACTGCATAAAATAAAAGGTTTTTTACAGTAAAATACAGCTAATTTATAGTAATAGACTGTAAAGTCGCTAATTTTACAGTAATAAACTGTAAAACTACTACTTTTACAGTTTATTACTGTGCATTTTACAGTTTTAACATGGAACTTTTGCTGCCAGTATTACACTATGGTTTTTACAGTATAATACAGCTAATTTTATATTAATAAACTGTACAATTGCTAGTTTTACAGCTTATTATTGCAAAATACGCAATTTTACAGTTTATTACTATAAAACCATGCTTCCAGTAATTTAATGCAAAAACAAGTTTATTTTTTGCAATGTGAGTTTGTGTACATGAATTATTTTCAAGCAAATGCTCTACTACAATATATCCACCGTCAGCTCGATTACGCCTTCCAGAAATTGCAGTTTTATTCTTATTAGAACAGATCAGTCTGGAATAGGTAGTAACCGAGCTAGAGGTAGGAATCATCTATGGAAAACTAAGAATGCCAAACCGGTGGCTAAAGTGAAATTAATACTCTATAGAGAGATGCGGTTGAACTCGTAAATTAAAGACAAAGCTTAGGTATTAAGCAGTAAGTCACTACCTCTAAGCCAGGGCTAATGCAGAAATACCTGCAACACACCACCAGCTCAGTTATGCCATGCAGAGATTGCAGTTTTCATTCTCATTAGAACTTGGTGCTGTTGCTTCTATAAGACGAGTTTTGCCTCCATGCCGGTTACTGTCTATTTCAGACTGATAAGTTCCAATAAGAACTGGAATGGGTCTCTGGATGGTATAGCCGAATTGGCGGTGTATTACGTATACTTTTGCCTCAGCTGAGGCTTAGGAGTGGTAACCTATTGCTAAATACTTCACTTTCAGAAAAATGATCGACAATAATTAATTAAATACTTTGTCAGCTTTCTCTGGAAATACCCCATAAGACTTCGTAATATCACTGCCGATACTGTGCAACCACAAAAAACTAATAAAATTAGTACCAAACGCCATTTTTTCCATTATTATTTTTTATGTTTTTATTATTATTTAATTATTTATTTGCGTTTTATATTTATTAATTGCAAATCACGGAAGAGTTAACTAAAGCTGTTCCATGCTTTAGATTTTCCATAATTTACCGTGGAAGAGCATCTGGGAAGTTCAGTTGTTGTTGCTGTCTTGTGCTAGCTAGGTTGGCAGATAGGGGTGCGCTGCTTTACTTTTTCAACTGTGCTGTAATTTGGTGTGAAGTCTGACTTCCACTGTACACACATGACATAAAGACTTGTTCATAGGGTATGCAACCAGCCACAGTACAACAACTCATTCATACAAGGAATCGGCAAGAGACAGAAAGTACATCCATGCCGAGTCGGGTTTCGAACCCGGGACTCTTCATCCCACCCCGATCAGACAGACTTCCTTGACCACCCAAGGTGGCCGGCAGGAAGGTCAGTGAGGTGGTCAACTGTAACTGGAGACAAACACTTTGCAGTTCAGTAAAAGTGAGTCTGTGCTTTTGGAAATGGAAAGTTCATCATTATTATTATTTTTGCTGCAAAGCGTGAGCTGGTAATATTTCGTATTTTTTTGGATTGACTCATAATAGAATTGTAATTTGCATGCATGAATAATATTCGATTTTTTCTAGTGCATGAATTTGATAAAAACTTTTTTCTGCTGTTCAACTACATCAAGGCAGCTACAGTACACTATAAAAATGAATGTTTTTACAGTATAATACAGTAAATTTTATAGTAATAAACTGTAGAAAATGCTAATTTTACAGTAATGAACTGTAAAATAGCTGACTTTACAGCACTAAACATAAAATTTCTAATTTTAGAGTAATAAACTGTAGAAAATGCTAATTTTACAGTGATAAACTATAAAATTGCTAATTTTATAGTAATAAACTAGAAAATGCTCATTTTACAGTAAAAAACTGTAAAATAGCTAACTTTACAGCACTAAACTGTAAAATTGCTAATTTTAGAGTAATAAACTAAAATTGTTAATTTTACTGTTTATGACTGAATTTTAGTTTTAAACTGGGACTTCTGCTGCCCCTGTTGTTTTTACAGTACAATACTGCTAAATTTTAAGGCAATAAACTGTAAAATGTCTTACTTTACAGTAAGAAAATGTCGAATTGCTAGTTTTACAGCTTATTACTGTGCATTTTACAGTTTTAAATTGGAACTTCGGCTGCCAGTATTATACCGCAAAAACAACAGTTCATTTTTTGCAGTGTATCAACATTCTATCCACCCCCAAAAAAGGGCTCTATTCAAGCTGTATCAGAGTTCGCTGAAACGAGTGTTATTATTCCATTTGATGGATTCGATGTCACAAGCGGGCATTAAGCTGGTAATGTGCTGTACTTCCTAAATTCCGAATTGCGCCAGAAAGGTCATCAGCACAAAACAGCGGATGCCGCCGTAATCACCGGGCTCACGAAATTCATCCCCACTTCGAATGCTTTTGGGGGATTTACCTGGCTACTGGGAGAGCCGATTTCCATGGCGATTTCAACCCGGTCACGTTCCTGTATGGAAAATGCTTCCTTCGAAATTTTTTTTTCTTTTTTCACGAGCGTTTAATCCAATTAAATTAATGGCACGACACATTTCCTCCCCGTGACAATTATTCTGACAGTTGACGACAATGTAAAGAAAAGTTTTCCGGAACACAAGCATGTTATTCGTATCGATCAGTCCGGCTGTGTGACGATATGATGTTTCTGAAATCTTAGCGCTAGTTTTTCTCAGACTCCAAAAGTTTTTGTTTTGATTTTTTTAAATCCGGGTTAGGATGCCGTGGCAGTGTGTGTTTTTAAATCAAAGGAAGAAACCTCTCGTAGGGGATCACGGTGGCCTAGAGGTAGAGTATTCTCCTCGTAAGCAAGTGATCGCGGGTTCTAGTCCCGCCTTGCCCATGGATGTTGTTTCAACCTCTCTGCGTCGCAAATCTGTCCTATGCTTGTCAGGAGGCTAGGCGTATATTACGCAGTTATCATGTATGTCGAAGCTGATGGCTTCTGTATTAAATTAAAAAAAAAAAAAAAAAACAACAACACTTTTCATTGCACAAACTCAATCAATAAGTTATGTGAAAGATTAATTTCGCAAACCTGTCTAAATTTGCTTAAATGCTACATGATAAGTTTTGTGTTTCTAGATCTACAAAGGTCATTGAAGCCAAAAGGAAGGAAAATTAAATTATAAGAAGAAAAATATTTGTAAATAAGGTGACTGCTAAGAAATAATTTTAGCTAGAACAAACAGTAGCTTGTAAGTGGCAATTAGTTGTTTTTGGCAAAAATAAAATTATTGTTATTTTTTACGTAAAATGATTAAAGGCTAGCTGCGTTCTCGGCGTTGCACGGCCTACCTCAGAAATGAAATAACTGTTAAGTGACGCATCCGCTTTCGGTAGAGAAACAAATTCACCACCATGGCGGCTCGCTAGGCGCTTCGCGACTTTACTTTTTTCCTGCATCAAAAAGCCAGTCGAATTATTAAGAGGAATAAAGAAAAAAGAGATTTTGGCACGGTTCCTACTTTACGCGCGATAGAGAATTGCGCAATAGTGACTTTTACTTCCTGTTTCCGGAATTAGAATGGGAGGGAAAAAACTTATTAATTAATAATTTTATGAATTAATAATTTCATTAATTAAAAAAAACTTTTTATTCTATAAATTAAAATCGTACAACTACGATATTGCTCGTTTTGCTCAGAAAAGAAAATTTACATCGAAAGGTAATTCGTTCGATTCTTTACTCGTAGCGTTTTTTGAAGAGTTCAAGCTTCAGACAAACAGACAGACAGTAATATTAAAAAAAAAAAAAACACAACAATATAAAATTTAAAAAGCACATAGTAATAAATCACTTCTGAAAATGAGAAATTAAAAAAAAAATCTGTAAATTAAAAGAAAAAAAGATGTTTCCCAAATAACTTCTTTCTTCCTGATATTTTCTTTTTTGCATTACATTTTTTCTGCAAATTGAAGGGTATTTTTCGAATTATGCCTTACACACATGCTTCAAGGTCAAAGAGACTTGAATGGTCAAAGAGACTTGAGGTGAAATCAGCAGCCAGTTTTTTCTTTGGGGAAGGTGGGGGGTAGAGCAGAAAAGAGATAAGAACATAACAGTAAAGACAAGAACTTTGACCCTGTTTTTCCCCCATCTCTATGCAAATCACCAACAGAATTTTGTTTCAAGAACAAAAAAAAAACCCTGCCAAATATCCTTGGAACAGGTGCACCTGTTTTTTTGTTGCAGAAACAACAATGCTTGTGGGATGAATGAACTAAAATAAGTTTTGCATAAAATCATCTCATTACTTTTTTCAAATTTTAGACTTCTATAGCCTTGCAGATTTTGTTATGAATCATTTTCTAAATCGCATGTTAAGTATGAGATTTTTACATTTATAATCACAGAATGGTTTTTGTTTGAAACTCTGCTTTTCATTCTAAGGTGGGGCTTTTTTTCTGCAGGATTTTTTTTTTTTTTGGTCATCAAAATTTATAGTTGAACCAGTTCAGTTTTAACTAATTTTCAAATTTAAATGATGAATGTATTTTTCTCATTTTAAAATATTTACTGCGTATTGGATGCAAGCTAGAAGATAGGATTAGATTAGATGATAATATATGCTTATGTTTTACATTGTATGCGTACGTGAAATATGTTCCTTAATATCACATAGCTAATCAGCCAATGTAAGTTGAATTAAAAACTCCTACGTTTTTATCTCTGTTTCTTACACTTTCTTACGGTTCCTACTTAAATATATACGAATACAACACGAGTGTTATCTCTATTCTCTATATTAAGAAAAAGTAAGTCCAAAGATATTGTGAAAGGATGTTTTTGGCTGGATTGCTTCCAGGCGGCCCCATAGCATCTACAGTCTTGAAAGTTAGTAAAAAATTAGTTCGAACTCCGTAGATTTGCATCTTGTAGCCGTTTAAATTAATTTTTAAGCATAAATTTTAAATACTTCACCAAATTAGGGGGAAAAATAATCCCTCCACCCCCTAATGTTATATATCGTCCGAAAAAGAAGATCTTTGTGCTATTTCTCTCTGTTGATTATAACAGGAGATTCAAGTGATTCTAAGTTAGCCATTTTTCAAGGCTCACCTCGAGCAAAATTACATTACATTCAACTAAACTGTTTCAAAACTTTTTCAACAAGGTAGCGTTCGGCAAACGATACCGATGGCTCTTCGTTTTGTTTATTGCTCGTTTTAATGCAACAGAATATACAGGATTACTTTTATCGCATATTTTCTTGACTTTTTTTAAAAACATTTAAGAAAGGTTGGCATTATTCTTATGGTGTTTTTTTTTTTTTAAGGGATTTCATATGCGTTACATTGCCTGTTTGAGGTTTTTTTTTTCTGTGAGGAACAGGAACTGGGTTTTCTGTTTGGGGGCGACGGTGACCTAGAGGTAGAGTCCGACCTAGAGGTAGAGTCAACTTCTCTGGGCCGTAAATCTGTCCTGTGTTTATCAGGAGGCAAGGCGCATACGACCTCAAGTCTGTCGAAGCTGATGGCTTCTGTATTAAAAAAAAAAAATCTGTTTGAGCTAGATATTTTACGATGTGTTTTAATTATGTGCATAATTTGTGATATCAAGAGGGGTGGGGGGTCTCTTTTAATTTTTTTGGCGAATTATTTTAAATTGTAAAGGAACTGTTACTGTGCTTTTAAAGGGAATGTGAGTTTTTCAGTTAAAGAAAATGATTATTTTACATCAAGATGGGGGGAGGGTATTATTTTCTTTTTCAGCGGGGACGCCGTATTCGGTGGCATATAGGCGATCTGACTCCAAATCACTAGAAGCGGGCTGGTGATCGAGCCGCCGAAGTCGGTGAGGTTTTTTTGTTAGACATTGAAAGAAGCAAATAGAGCTTTTATATAAGAAAACATCATGTTCAAACATCATTCCCTTCGATAGAATGATATACTTGTCAGTGATTATTTTTGAGAGTACTATCCTTAACAAGGTTGCAAGACGTCCTGGATTTCAAGTGACTGTCCCGTTTTTTGAGGTATTGCCCCACGTCGCGGGGAAAACTGATACGGGACAGTTTCAGTCCCGTATTATAGCAAGGAATAATATTTCATATTGAATGTACACCCTTTGCCCCCCTGGTAAAGTTCGAAATGACAGGCCTACGTCAGGAAAAAGGGGGCTAACAAAAGGGAAATACGAAATTTCCCAACATTTAGTGCTAACCCTTTTCCCTCTAATACTCGCGAAAAAAATACTATGCAATAGTAAAAAATGTAGTTTTTATTCACTTGCTCATTGGGTATTTTTTTCCTTTATGTATACGCTGCGATGCAAAAGTTTAGACAAAATGCAAATATATGATTAAAAACAAAACTACTCGGTGAAATGTTTTCAAATTTCTACTGCAGGTAAATAGTATGGTCCCAAATACGTGTCTGGAGTTTTGAAAAATATTACCGAAAGGAAAATCGGAAATTACAAAAGACATTTTTTTTATTTGTTGCAAAAGTTTAGACAAAAGTCAGATTCTATGCAAATATTCCTTGAAATGTGATTGGTGAAAGGAAGGCGAGACTTTTTTCTTCGACTATAAAGTGCAGAGGTTGCTCATTGAATAATCAAAATCCCAAAATCTCTGTAGTTCTCGTGTAAAGAAGAAGATAATGTTTGAAAACCGAAATTTGAAAATGAACGCACTTAGTTAATTTTTAGTCTTTTAAGTCGGTCCTAGTATGGTAGTACATTGTTTCTTACTTCGTGTACAGCAAATTCAGACATACATATCGATCAAAAAACCCAAGAGAAGCTATATTTCCTAAGGAGGAAGGAATTGAAAAAACGGCTCGAACTGACGATTTGCCCCTTAATCCTTTCATTTTTCATTTTCACACTCCAGGGCCCCCCGTACCTACCACAGCTTCGTGGTTTAACCGGGATTGGGCCCTGAAGAGCACTCTGTTCTTAATTTTGGACCAGAACCTAGGGCCGAGCAAACCCTAGGCCCAGCACCCCCAGAGGTATCGTTTCACTTGGAGGACTTTGTGACCACGACATTTTTAACGCCTCCCAGCCACCATTAGGACGCTTTTCCACTTGACGACACGACAACGACGAAAGTCGGACGGTAATACTGCTACGATAAGTACAGTGTCGTGTCGTCTAAAGCACTGCTTTTCCACTCAAACGATATCGTTTCCTCGAAGGTGTCAGTTTCCACCGCATTTCATTTCGAAACAGCACTTTGTTCGCACGTATATTATTACAGCTGCTCAATTTAACAGATTACGGCTACTATATTTGCTTTACCTCATGAGAAAAAGAAAACAAATTAACAGACGGTATTGGGTGCACGATATATTTAAAGAAAGTTACACTGTAGGCGAGTTTTTCACACTTTTCAAAAAATTGCGATAAGATTTTAGGTGATTTTAAATATTTTTACTAAATTTACAAAGAATAGTAAAAATTTAAAATCTGGACAATGTTATTTAACACAAGTAGTTTAATCTAAAGTGTATAATATATTTTTAAAGTTACGAACAATGCTCTTCGAACTTATCTGTTTCTTTCTTGTCTGTAGAAGTTTTGCCGTCATATTCTTCATCTAAAAATCTAAAAACTTCTTCCCGGGCTTTTTCCCTGTGAATTTTGTTTTTGTATAAAATATTTCGTTTATGCCATAGACACGGTCACTGCTCAATTAATTCACACAAAACAAACACGTCAAACTTGAATGCCATGACTACTGTGTTGCTCATCGAAGAAAGTTCAGAATGAAAATTTAATCTCTTTTGAAGCATTAAAAATCGTCTGCGCTACAATTAATGAAACCAAGTATAAAATAAAATGATTCAAATCTTTTATTGCTACATCTTTTGTCAATCGTCTGCAAATTGAAGCTCATATTTTATTAATGCAGAGATGTCGAATTTAAACGCCATTGCTTTCGTTCGAAGAAAGTAAACAGATGGATGAATATCGTCCCGATTTTAAAGGCGAAACGGATGCCATCCGACACGAATGGGACGACAAACGACAGCTCTCGGTTGGAGACGGCACAATCGTCCTCTAATCGGGAGATGGAAAAGCGCATAGCATATTTTAATGCATTTTGCGTGCTCCAATGTCGGATGACGACAATCGCTTACGATTTATCGTTGCCGTGTCGGTAAGTGGAAAAGCGCCCTTAATCAAGACGGTGGATCTTTGATCGGCTGGGATCGAACTCGGGTCCCTCCGGACACGAATCCGATGCCTTACCGATCGGGCCACCACGGCCCTGCCCCTTAATCCTACAAAACTTCTACTTGGGTCAAAAACAGCACGTGACAGCATAAGTAGATAAACAACTGAATCGGAAAAAAAAAAAAAAATTTGCGCGAGCCTTTTCGGACACAGTGTTCCAAATGAGCCAGTTTTTAAGGATCAAAGCAACACAGCATATGATCATCAGATCTTTTCTGAAGTCAGGCTAATAGAATTATAATCCATCCAGGCGATCCAAATTTTAATAATTTTCATCAGACAAAGTAACAATCATTTTTTAGTCACGATGATGCAAGTGTTGCTTTTCCCATTAAAATCTGCCTTATTTGGGTAACCATTTCCGAAAAGGTTCAAGCACAATTCTTTATTTTTTTTAATGAATCCCGATTCAGCTGTTCAACTACTTATGCTGTCACCTGCTGTTTTTGACTCAAGTTGTAGTTTTGTATAGGATTAAGGAGCGAATCGTCAGTTCGAGCCATTTTTTCAGTTTCTTCATCCTTAAGAAATATAATTTTTGTTGGCTTTTTGATCGATACGCAAGTCTGAATATGCTCTCCATCAAGTAAAAAACAATGTACTACCATACTAGGGCTGATTTGAAAGACGAAAAATTAGCGAAGAAAGCTCATTTTCAAATTTCGGTTTCCAAACTTTCTCATCCTCTTTACAGGAGAGCTACAGAGATTTTGGGATTTTTATTCTTCATTGAGCAATCTTTGCTCTTTATAATCGAAGAAAAAAGTCCCGCTTTCCCTCCACCAATCACATTTCAGGGGATATTTGCATAGAATGTAACTTTTGTCTGAACTTTTGCAACAATGAAAAAACAAATGTCTGTTGTAATTTCCAAACTTTCGTTTCAGTTATATATTTAAAAACTCTAGACACGTATTTGAGATCATATTGTCTACCTGCAGTAGAAATTTTAAAGCATTTCGCCGAATAGTTTTCTTTTTATTCATATATTTGCATTTGTCTTAACTTTTGCATCGCAGTGTATTTGTGAACTGCAAAAAATAGATGCTGTTTTTAGTTCAACGCAGATGATTTTACAGTAATAAGCTGCAAAATTGCTAGTTTTATAGCTTATTTCACTGCAATTTACAGTTTTAAACTGGAACCTCTGCTCCAGTATTATACTATTGTTTTCACAGTAAATTACAGCTAATTTTATGGTAAAAGTGCTGTTTTTGCAGTAACAAACTGCAAAGTTACTAGTTTTACAGTAAAAAACAGTAAAATTACTCATTTTACAGTAATAAACTAAAATTACTAGTTTTACAATATTAATCTGTAAAATTACTAGTTTTACAGTAATAAACTGTAAAATAGCTAGCTTTACAATTCATTACTGTGATTTTAGCCTTAAACTAGAACCTCTGCTGCCAGTATTATTACTGTAAAAACAACAGATTTTTTTGAGTGTAAGAAGCGTTTGATATCAAACTCAAGGTTGTAAAAATTCAACCGTCTCTAAACCCTCCCCTGCAAGCCTGTCCCGTATTTACAGTTCTTAAATCTGGCAACTCTGATCCTCAATTTATAAGAACTATTTCAATTAATAAGAACGTGTTGAAAAATGTTGAAGAACAAAGAAATTAAATGCGTAGAATGTCCTATTCATTATGCTAATGAGAATGCGATAACATTTAAATTTTAGTACCAACATGTGAATTGTATTTTTGACTTCCAATATTTATCCATTAAATACTATTCAGAGAAATAGCAGTAGTAAAAATGTCACATTCAATTGTTCATATTATCATGTTACCATTTCCTTACTGCACCGATAAAAATTCATTTATTTTAAAAACTCGAATTATAATCAGATAACTTAGTACTTTCAACTCATAAAATAAACTTCTAAACATGAGCTCCCTGCTGATACGTCATGAATTTTATATAATTCAAAGATACCATTTAAAATTTCTCCCGGATATTGTTAAAACTCTATTTATATTAAAAACAGCAATTGTGAAAAATGAAGTCAAACAATTGTTGGAAATACAGACTATTTACTTTCCGCTGTTGAACTGTAATGAATTGTGCTTTAAAAATGGATAAGCGTTTCTAATTTATTACCGAAAAAAAGTGTGATATTTAACCATCGAATAAATTTGCAAACACGCGAAGCAAATAGTCCTGTTTAAAATGTGCTTTCAGTTTGCATTTTTCATTTTATAGGTTTACTTTGATGCGTATGCATTTAAATTTATCATTTTGTAGGTTACCTTTCGTAACATGGCACATTTGCTTCCGACGAGAATTTCGTTTTTGTTCTTTGAGACAAAACGCATCTCAAAACAGAGATATGATGAAATTTCTCTTTATGTAAGTTATGATTCCCCCTCCTCAAAGTAAATAAATTTTGTATAAATTATACCGTTAATTTTATAGTAATAAACTAAAATTTTCTAATTTTGCAGTAATAAACTGTAAAATTGCTAATTTAACAGTTTATTACCGTGCATTTTACAGTTTTAAAGTGGAATCTCTGCTGCCAGTATTATACTGTTATTTTTACAGTATAATACAGCTAAACTTTACGGCAATAAAGTGTAAAATTGCTAACTATACAGTAAGAAACTGTATAATTGCAAGTTTTACACTTTATTGCTATACATTTTAGTTTTAAATTGGAACTTTGGCTACCAGTGTTATACTGCTTGATGGATTAGAGCTCTCGAGCTTTCAGTAGCACAACGCTCCGACCAACTGAGTCAAGGGGTCTCTACTTCGGGACGCTATGCATTGAAGCAATGAGTAATACAAAATAGAACAAATTGTATTTTTTTCAGCTGAACAACCAAAATGCTGATTTTTTTAATTTTCTGGCCAAAAGTGGTGAAAAAAAAACGTTTAAATGGATTACTTATGAAGTTTGATAGATTGAGAAAGTTTTGGAGGAGTTTTTACACACAAAAAAAAAAAAGAAAAAAAAATCTTAAGAAATGAAAATAATCCGTTTGTTGAATGTTGAGTTAAGTGGTAAGAGAGCGATAAAAACTTGTATTCCCCCTTACGAATTAGCAGTTACTAAAACCGTAACGGTGTTTAAATTCCTTCTCTTAGCACAAAATTATTGTTGCTAGCTCAATTAAAAGACAACGGGACAAAGGAGAAAACTTTTTATTTGTGTTTGGAATTTTGAAACGATATCCGGCTTTCTTGTTAAATTGATTCACTAGCAGCTTGCGTGGATTATTGCCAACATATTTACTTCGAAACTTAACAATTTTCAGGAAGTCAATTTAAATAGGAATGATCATTTTATGATGTTAATCATAAGATTCTCTGCATGAAAAGATTTCTCACGTTAGAAGAAGATAATAAGTAAAATAACTAATTTTAGGTTATACAAATGCTGATTTTGTTTAACCTTTTCAGTTGTCATTTTTATAGCTTTTAGTACGTATTCTTTAATAGGTGTAATACTGTTCTAATGTAATTTTAGTACGTGTTTATTTACACATATCAAATGCCATGGTAGTCATAAAATAATACTTTAAAAGCTTTGTGCAGTAGGGTGGAGCGAAAAAAATGAATTTTTGATTTTCGTAAGCGGGTACCTTTCATTTACTGTGAATGAGGCTAAGTAACAATTCTGTAAAATATATCACTTTTGAGAAGTTTTGAAAATTTGGATTTTTTTTATTTTTCAATTTTTTAAAAAAAATATCGCAAATAATAAAACTAGTAACGGGTGGTTATTAAATGGTAGAAAAAGGTATGAAATATACAAGGAATTTTTTTGAACCATTATAGATTATAATTTCAGTCTGCGCATTAGGTCCAAAGTTCATAAAATTTTCCGAAATTTCTGATAAATTCAATATTGAGCAAAAACTTTATAATTTAATATTTCTTCTCAATATTTACTTAAAGTGCCTTCAAAACAATTTCTTATTCATTTTGTTGTTTCTTTGAACTACTCAACTCTTTGCTTGCTCATTGAAATTATCCAGGACTCACCACAAGGAAGTGGCAGCACTTTGGGTGCCACCCGCCCTCCCCTTGCTTCCAACCAATGAGTGCACACATTTACATTTCTTAGACAATTCAGGAGCAATTTAGTATTTCTTTACGTAGGAAATTGTTTGCATTGGTTTTGATAGATTAACTACAAAGGTGTAATACGGAAACTGGATATAAAACTTACAAGACCTCTGTAATGGGATATTTGCCAATTACATTTGAATAAACTTAATTTGCGGCATTTTTTTTTTTTTGCAAAAGCTAGATGGGCCTACCAGTGGACCAAAGTGATTTTTTGCGCCTGTTGTACGAAGCTAAACAACATGTTATACTTTCAAATCAGTTCAATATGAACCTGTAGAGTTTGTCATTGGTGTGATTAATGGTGACAATAAAATGATTTAAGTACTGAGCAACAGTAACTTCATGAGATAAGCAAGGTAGTTTCGACTGGGAAAATATCCAAAAAATTATGAGACAGAAGTCCAAGAAAGCTTTCCCAAGCCAAATGGTTGACTACAGCAAACACAATCTTTAGACTATAATTTTTAAAAGACTTCGTAACTTTCGCGGTAAAAGTGGCCTTGTTTTTTAGGATGAAGTGCAGACGTTACTAATTTAGCTATGAATTTGTGTGAGATTATAAAGAGTTACACTTATCCCTCCGGGAAAAAGCAGAAAATTGTATTCACACCCATTCAAAACAATGTATACTTTACAAACTAGAAACATGCTGTTATCGATATCAATATATATAAAAATGGATGTATGTATGTCTGTTCTTTATACAAATCCAGTTTTTGTCAGATTTTCATCAAAATTAGCAGAGGTTCTTTGATGCACTAGAATTCACATAGGTGGGGTTTTAAAATTAAAAAAAAAATCCAAAAAGCTCAAAATTCAAATTTTTTGTTTTAAAATGGTCATTTTCTTTCAATTTTGAATAGAGTAATAGAGATAAGCCTTTAAACATACAGATTAATAAAATTTAACACATTTAAATAGGAGTATTTCCCAACAAAGATTACGAGTAACTAATGAATTATAAATTTAATGCCTATTTCATTTTAGCATGAAATATGTTTTTGTATTCTCGTGTGGATAGAATTCATTCAAATATTTTTTAGATCCATGATGTATAAATAAGTACCCGGGATGTGCCGGGTAATAATCTAGTTAGTTCATAAGAGAGAGCATATAAAGAAACTTTAAATCGTATTATCAACGCTCAATCTAGAAAACAAACAAGCACACAAGTGAGAACGCTTCAGCTCCCAAAAATAGATAAAAATATATTTTCATACATTACATACAAAAATAAAAATTCAGAATACATCGATTAGATTTCGTGATGGAAATTACAAAGCCACCTTTTACACGTAATTTAACAACACAATATTTACAAAGATTACTGGAAGCTGAGAATTTAAATATAATTTCTGAATGCGCTCTTTTTAAACTTCCATTCAAGATTCAATCAGTTGAAAAAGCTGTCAAATAGGTCACAAGCTCTGAAAAATTGGTTTGTGGGCAGGAAAAGAAAAAGGTTAGTAAAAACGAGGATACCTAACAGAAATATTTGATCAATTCACGACAGAAAGGTACAATTTAGCTGTTAAAAACGTATTTAAGAAATGTAAATACGTGCTCGCATTGGTTGGAAGGAAGAACTGACGTGTAGGACTCGAAGTGCGGTCACCTCCTCGTGGTGAATCCTGGGTAGTTCCACATGAGCTAGCGAGGAGTTTCATGGTTAAAAGTAATAACAAAATGAATAAAAACAGGTTTGAAGACCCTTCAAGTGAATATTGAGCGGAAATACTGAGCTAAAAAAAGTTGAAAATATCAGAGATTTTGGGAAATTTGATGAACTTTGAGTGTAATGCACGAACTTAAATCATAATCTAAAATGGTTTTAAAAAATTCCTTGTATATTTCAAACCTTTTTCTTCCATTTAGTAACCACCCGTTACTAGTTTTATCAATTGCAATATTTTTTAAAAAACTTTGAAAAATCTAAAAAAAATGAAAAATTTCAAAACTTTAGGCCAAATGCGCAGACTAAAGATGACATCGCAAAAGTGAAATATTTTACAGAATTGTTACTTAGCCTCATTCACAGTAAATGAAAGGTACCCGCTTTACGAAAATCAAAAATTCATTTTTTTCGCTCCATCCTATTGGTACAGTATGTTTTTGAACGGAAAACCACTGTTTCGTTAATTCTTTATACACTGTAAAAAATAAATGCTGCTTTTACAGTATAATATAGCTAATTTTATAGTAATAAACTGTAAAAATTCGTAATTTTACAGTAATAAACTATAATAGAGCTACTTTTACAGTACTAAACTGTAAAATTGCTAATTTAACCGTTTATTACCGTGCATTTTACAGTTTTAAGCTAGAACCTCTGCTGCCCGTATTATACTGTTGTTTTTGCAGTATAATACAGTTAAATTTTATGGCAATAAACTGTAAAATTTCTCACTTTATAGTAAGAAACTGTAAAATTGTTAGTTTTACAGTTTTTTACTGTGCATTTTACGGTTTTAAATTGGAACCTCGGTTGCCAGTATTATATTGTTAAAACAACAGTTCATTTTTTGCAGTGTAAGATAAAACGAATTCTTTATTGTGTCGTAATTAATAAGATCAAATGAAACCTTTATTATAAGATAGTTTAGATCAAACGAATCAAAATTTACAGAATTAGAAAAAAAAAGTCCCCCATTGGATTCCATAATACTTTTTTGTTGAAAACAATGAGTAAACAGATCTGCTATCAAAAAATGGAACAAACATTTAACAGTACACATTACCCCTTTTTACTTCAGAAACATTTAAAATGTAGAAGGTAAACTAGGGAGGTTTGATCCGCTTTTTACAAATACATGTTTCTATAGTTTTTCCTGAACGTTAGAAAATTTTCGAATTGACATTTTTTCTTAATAACGTCTGGCAATTTGTTAAATTATTATTTTTCAATTAAATTACATTCAATGTTTTTAATAGATATTCTTTTAAGCGTGACCATACGAGGTCAAACCTGTCCACTTAAGGAGGTATGACCTACAGAGACTAAAAGTTGAAAAAGTGATGCTGAATGAATTACGCATCTAATGAGATACTATAACAAGGTTAAGAGTTTCATCACTAGACAACTTCAAAGTAAGGTAATTTGATTATGGGTCATTCCATAGTGACTAACGTAACATTCTGAGCTGATTTTGTAACTGTTTTTACTTGTAACTTAAAGGATAAAAAAAATATTTTTAAGTTATGCTGGTGGATTTAGAATGTACATGGTATCTATGTATCATTTCTGCTAAGAATTTAAAACAAAATTACTGACAGTAGATATTTTTTCAACCAAAATAGCAGCGTGACTAACGTAACATTTTTGCAACCCTGAAAATGAATGCTCATGCTGTGAGGCAAAAATGTCTCAAAGTTAAGCAAGTGTTAAAAATTGAATGATATATTTGAAAAATGTGTAAAGTTGGCTTTTAAAACCATAAAACACATTGATTAAACCTTATTTTTTTTTAGTCTTAAGTGTCACTTTTACTCAAGATGGAGTGTGACTAACTTAACGTCAGGCCCGTCATTTAGGAGGGCAGGGGGTCAATTGCCCCCCCCCCTGACTTTAAGAAATCAATGTATTAACATATAAGTGGCCGTGTTTTTTATGTTTTCCGATGAAATTGCATTGTGTTTGGACTCTTTGCCCCCCCCCCCCCGGAAAAACTTGAAATGACGTCCCTGCGTAACGTGACTAACGTAACCATCGAATAACAAGCAGTAGATACACTACAAACTATTTATTATGGCTAATCTCAGTGATAATTACAATACCTTTTCAATTTTTTTAACTTCTTATATTGTATGATTTTTATTTATGTATTTATTTATTTATTATTTATTTATTATTTTTTTATTTATTATTTTTTCAGTCTTAAATGTCACTTTTGCTCGAGATGGAGTGTGACTAACGTAACCATCGAATAACAAGCAGTAAACACACTACAAACTATTTGTTATGGCTAATCTCAGTGATAATTACAATACTTTTTCAATTTTTTAAACTCATTATGTTGTATGATTTTTATTTATTTTTTTAAATTTTCCCTTCGGCATTTTTTTTTCTTCGGCTGAGGTTGACATTTCTATGGAATGACTTTTATGGGATACCTTGTATGTTAAACTGCATACACAAATGATTCAATTTTAGTTTGCCTATGTTAGTGACGAGTAGTACAGAAGAGATGAACTTGCACCAAAACAATGAACTCCTTTTTTGCCTGAAGAAGACATCACACATGATTGCTATATTATTCTACTTCAAAATGGCTAGGAAATAGATGCAACATTTGATTCTACGTGATTAATCTTGATTGGCCAAGTTTACAGATTTGGGTTCTAGTACTGAAGTATAATTTCCTGCTTTCCTTGGATTACTTTAATATTACTTTTATTCTAATATATATTTTTTGATCTATTCCTCTAGATATTTTGTTATGAGAATTTAAGATTTATATTGCCACAGTAAAATCCCTTTTCTTTACTTCTATGACCCAAACAGCACTACTTTGTCCTTTGGACGTCCTAGAAATGGCATTTCAGGACTAACTCAAAATATTAACTCATCCTTCGAACGTTTAAATTTCATCCCGCGGTGATCGAGGGACAGCCTAGGGACCGTTCAATGTCCGCGAAGTGTTCTTCCCCAATCGGTCCCTGTGTTGTCAGCAGCCATCCCGAGGACTTAAGCCTTTCGTGGTCCTCAGGACGTTTAGAAAACATTATCCCCAGGTTGTTCAAATGATGTCAGACGTTCTTTTATTGGCTATGTCTAGGACCAAGCTTTTTGTGGTTGGGCTTTCGGACGTTAAATGGACTAATTAAAATGGTTAAATGGACTTATTAAAATGAGCAAAAGACGTCCTACGAACTATAGCCGCTCAAATTTTAGTTCTCTTTAGAACATTAGACGGACTATATATCAAGTGTTCAACTTATTATTTCATTAATAATTTGGCTTTCTACAAATACACGAAGGATTTTTTACATGCCGCATAATCATACGACATGAGCGCTGTCGATTTTCTGCATCACGAAAATCCACCGTCTCGAGCCGGGTTCGAACCCGCGCTGTTGGGAGTAAGAGGCCAGCGTCTTAACCACTATACCACTCTGTCGGTGGTATAGTGTCATAATTTCAATCTTTTTGGAATTATAAAAGCCCTTTTGATTTCAGAAATAAAAAAATGTTAGCTATCTTTTTGGCATTAGGGCATTTCTTCAACTTCAGTGCGAAAACTATTGTTTTGAAAAACTATTTCAGAACTATTTTTAAAATTTTAATAATAAAAAATATTGCATCAGTGAGCGATTTTTAAGTAATACTAATACAATTCAAATATATTTTTAAAAAAATCCGTATTTTTACCCTACAGTAAACTATTTAACAATGATAATAACAAATTTCAAATGTGTGTGCTTATAACAGAAAATGGTGTATTTACTTATTTTTATTTTTATTTCTTTTACAATTAAAATATGTCAATTTAAAAAAAAAAAGTCTAATAAATTTAGGGATAGTTTGTTTTTATAATAATTTAAAACTAAAATTTTCATTTTAGAGGTTTAAAGAGAAAAAAAAAACGTCAGTAGAATTATATTTTACATTTTATAATGAATTTAAAAAGAAAAAGAAAGAAAAAAAGCTTAAAACAATCATTATTTAAAAAAAATTCTTCGGGATATACTGTAGTGTATTAATATCAGGTCATTATCCTAGTATTAACTTTAATGAATCAAGTTCAAATTTGAGAGAAGGAGAGTATTTTTGGCAAAACTTTTTTTTTTAATTTTGACCTCTATCAAAATTTGCAAGAATTTTGACTATCATGAACGTTTTAAAAATGTATGTCCATTTCCACACACAAAAGTTCGAGCTAAATTATTTTTGACTCTTAAAATGTTCTTCTACTTTTTTGTTTATTAATATACTTTGAAAAGAGTTCATTTTTTATGTAACTTCGTTCACTTCTCAGCTTTATAGTAGTTAAATATTTCAACTTTACTTTAAAAAAAAATCCAAGTTTTTCGGAACAAATAGCCCACTTTTCCATTTGAATAAAGTATATTAGACGTCCAAAAATTTCATAGATGAATATGGAAAAAAAAATTCACTTCGTACTCACCACTTTCACTCAAAATAAGAATTTTCGAAGTTAAATAAGTAAGTCCTATAGTCGACTGATTTGACTCATTTGCAGGACATCCTAAGAATGAAGACCGCAGGATGTCAGAAAATAAAGTCCTTCGTAAGTCCTGAAATGTTGCAGTTTACTTCAGGCTATCCGGAGGACAATAATAAAATTTGTACTTTTGACGTCCTATGTGATGCTCCTTAGGATGACCTCATGTCATCGAATTTTACAGTACACCATGACATAATTAAAAAAAATATTTCGGACAAACACAAGCTTGTTTTGTATTTATTTGGTTTTTAAAATTAGTCGTAGAGTTACTTTGAGCTTCCCATTTCATATTTAATTGTAAAATTTAAAAAAATTATATTTTTTCAAGGAATTTTTTCCTTCAAAAATTTGTGGCATATTTTTATGTTTAGTTAGTTTAAATATTATTTTCATGCATCGTATATGTTTTGTGCATCGTAGTTTACTGTCATTTGTAATAAATTTCATTGAGAAAATAAAAAATAAAATTTTCCCTACAACTTGAAAATAATGTCCTCAAAACAATTGATTTTGTTGAGACTTGGGACATCCTCAGAGATAAGTTCCCAGGACATCTGGAAAAAAAGTCCGTGGTGCGTCCTGAAAGGATGCGGATCACCTTTGGTCATCCTTAGACCTGAAAAATAATAGTCCGTGGGACGTCCTGTGAAGCGCATCTAAGGATCGCCAAATTTCATAGATTTTGACATCTGACCAGATTCGGACGTTCAGGACATAAAATGGATGTCCATTGGACGTTTCGTGCTGTCTGGGGAATACCTTTCTTTACGCTTATACCAAACTTATCCAAAATTTGCTTTTGAAATAGATAATTTAGAGGCTCAAAGTTTGCAGATCTTCATTCTGAGGTTTATTACATTTTAGCTAAGGTTTTACCGTAGTACGAATTCTATAGGTTTAAGGATGCAGATTATACCGCATTTGAGAATGGCTAATTGAACCTAACTGTTATATTTGCATTTCAATTGAAATAATTAGGATAAAGAGACATGCGACAGTAAGTATCATCTATTTGGTGTTAGTTGTCCGAAAAGTTACGCAGGTATTTTAGGGAAATTCAGGAACTTATTGCAGCAATACTTGAAATAATAGAACAATGTTGTCAAAGCAAGAATCTACTTATATTAAAATCTGAGTATCTATCTTTCTATGTCACGCTTCTTTTTCCTGAACGTCAATGAACTGAAAGTCGAACCAGGTACCGATAGATAGGTAATTTTTCAGGCTTCATTAGTTTCAATTTATATAATCATACGATTTTAATTAGCGAAGATATTAATTAATAAGTAATTTAAAGCGATTAAGCCTAATAAATGATTAAATTTCCAAAACATTTATTTCTTACCGTTGCCATTTTGAATTAAAACGTTAATTAAATTATTGAACTATTTAAAATTCCAAGATATTTATTTCTTTCCGTTGCGATTTTAAATTAAAACGTTAATTAAATTGAACTTTTTAAAATGAAAGAGCGTTATTTTTTTCCATTGTCATTTTGAATACGTGTTATAACAAAGTTCTAACAAGTGTTTTTATTCTAATTTTTAATGACATATTTTTTCTCTGGTACCATTTTGAAAATGTGTTTTTAAATAAAATTGCAATTGCTGTTTTTCGAAGGGACTTTTTTTGGCTGCAATCCAAATATTTAAAGAACTTTTTCGTTTAGAATTTTGCAATTAATTTTACAGGAAGAAAGCGGTTTGGAAATAATTGTTTTTGGAAAGGAATTTTATTTGTTATTTAGGGAGAGTGCTAAGTATGCGCTACTTGACATCGTCTTTATTTTTGAGGAAGCATGTGCAAATAATTCGATTGATTCTTTGATGCAGGAAAGCTTTTTAGCGAGCCGCTTTAGCGGGGAGTAGTTTATCAAACTTTTCTTTGGTACCTTAAAGGCGAGCCGCCTTGGCGGCGAGTAGTTTATTGAAACTTTCCTCGCTACTGTAAAGGTGATCCGCCTTGACGGCGAGTAAACTGTTTAAACTTTCCTCAGTTTTCGGGGAGTAGTTTCTTGAAATTTTCCTCACTACTTTCAAGGCATGAAGTGCCCGTGCAACGCCGGGCCACGTGCGTGGTATGTCTTGAAATCGAATGAACATTAAATTATATCAAATAATATAACTTCAGAATGAGGTAAAAGTTAGAAAGGGGGGACGTTATGCATCAACATGCCGCAGGAAGCTAATCTAGCTGCCCTGGCAGCTAGTTGTAATATTATTAATACACAAATTTCACAATTACAATTAATAACCCTAATTTGTCAAGTTGATTTTTTTGCTCAGAACTGATACTACTTTACGGCTTAATCCGTATAAATAAAACAGAGCATACACAAACACTGTAAAAAATGAACGTTGTTTTTACAGTATAACACAGCTAATTTTATAGTAATAAATTGTAAAAATTGCTGATTTTATACTAATAAAATGTAAAATTGGGAATTTTGCAGTTTCTTAACGTGCTTTTTACAGTTTAAATGAGAAGCTCTGCTGCCAGTATTATACTGTTCTTTTTACAGTATAATACAGCTAAACTTAATGGCAATATACTGTAAAATTTCTAACTTTACGGTAAGAAATTGTAAAATTACTAGTTTTACAGTTTATTACTGTGAATTTTAGAGTTTTCATTTGAACCTCGGCTGCCAGCATTATTCTGTAAAAACAACAGTTCCATTTTTGCAGTGCACAAGCAAGGAATATATATTGTTATATGAAAAGGAAAGGAAACAAAAAGCTCAAATAAATCTAAAATACATAATAAAAGGTAAGATTGAAATGTTTTGTTTTGTTTTTCTTGTGTTTAATGCCAATTTTACTGCCGATTCTTTCTATTTCAAACAATTATAATTTCTAATAAAAGCTTGTTCTCGCAAAAAAATAATATTTCCTGCAAAGAAGAATTACAAATAAATACAGTCTCCAGATACAATATATCTCACCTTCCGAGTTAAATCTTAAAGAACTAAATTCAAAAGCAAATAAATCTCAAAATAAATGTCTTTCATTCAACATTCTGAAAGATTTGAAACTGCATACGAATGTTTAAGCAGCATTATTATTCCATTTAAGTGTCTTAAAGAATGCAAATATTCAAATACCGTAAAGCGTTTTTTTCTTATTTTCTCTCGGCAGGCATTTTGTCGTTACCTTGTTCTACACTTGTTAATTTTCCAATGTGGCTGTCGTTGATTTTGCATTTGTGTGAGAACTTATTGTAATCAAAGTCACGGAGTTCTTGTCTCACTTGCTGCTGAATGTTAACACGGTTACGTGGTTCTTAATGATGCAAAAGTTCTTTGTGTTGCCAAACTACAAAATATAAGTTCGGTATCTTAATTAAAAGTCTGTCGCAAAGCGGGGAAATTGAAATCCGTGTTTGGAATTTTGAAATTGATATCGGTCTTGTTTGAAACTTAAATTTTTAAATTTGATTGGATGAAGTTATAGTTTGAGTTCTTGAGCTGCTTCAATGCTGACTGGAGACTGGAATTAGGGGAATAGTTACTCTGCTGTATTGATTTTTAGCTGATTATCTGATTCTCTTATTGTTTTATTCGGTTAAGACACGTAGATCCATACATGTCTAAACAAGCCACTTGAGATGTGTTTTGCTTCATTTTTAATATGAAAGTATTTATTTGATCGTTTATACAATTTTTGATAGTATGACAGAAGAAATTCTTTATATTAATTTCGAAGGTGATCACAAAACAAAATGCGTACATTTTCCTCTATTCTTTAAATAAAATGTATCAGTGTTTTTTGTTCTATATATTACATTAAAAAGTTTCTGAAAAAGATATCAGTGGAGCAAATATTAATTCTAGCAATGCAATTTCTTTTGTTTTGTAAGGTTAAAACCCGTTCGAAGAATTACTACATTTATGTTTCGAAAACAGACATTATGTAGTAAAATATTGAAATTTTGATCAACATTTTGGTATAATTCCTTTCTAACAAAACAGAGAAAGTCTGAAAAGTTCAATAAAAATAGGATAAGAATATTTTCTCCACTATCTCTGCTTCTAATGAACGTTGGGACAATAATGATTCAGTTTTGTGAAGCTAAGGAAATGATTAGTTCAATAAATTCATAATATTTACTTGTAAAAGTTTATCAAAAACAGCCGTTTCAACGTGTTTGGAACCAGAGAACATACTCTACTGCCACCATTAAAAAATAGTAAAAAAAAAACAGAACAAACCCGTTCTTTTCATAAAAAAACCTGTTTTCAGAAAATTATTAATTTACATTTGTTTTTAATTATTCTATTTACTCATATAATTTACATCAGCTAGTCCATAATAATTAAACCATAGAAATAAATGCTCTGAGTATGCGCATTTCACAAAAATTAAGATTTATTTTTTAGAGCACATAATCCATAAATATTCACACCTTTATATTATAGTTTTTCTGAAAAATAATCTGTCAATCACTGCTGTATTTTTCTTTAACAAAATAGTGTAAAAGATAAAAACGGTTATAATTGGCACTTGTTCTAATAGTAGAACCACTGAAACTGTGAAGTATAAACACTGTGCAGTAGAAACACTGAAGATTTTCGCGGTTAAATCACGTTTTACTGCAATGTTTTTAAAAAAAAAAAACAGATTCTTTTGCTTTTATAATATTTTCTCCAAGAGGTATTTTACTTACTCTTAATTTTCTGCTAATTCATAGCAATCGCATGCATAATCTATTCAATAAAAATCATGACACACAATTAAATACTCTACGTTTTCATATTTCATGAATATGAAGACTTACTTTATTAGAGCATATTGCTCGAGGAATTCCAGATAGAAAATAGCCCGCTGACAGAAAGATAAACGATGAATTCTTCTAAGACACGATAAAGATTATATATCATTAATGGCTCCATTTTTCCTCTCTTTCCGGACATTAATAAAGGCAGAAACTGTTCGTGGATAGCGAATTCCCATCAGAAAATATCCATAGCATTTAGAAAGAGCCGAAGGAGAGCTATTTATCAGTTGCGGAAAAAGACGACTCTTTATGAAATAAATAACTTGCAACAGTCCGAGAAGCTGAATGGTTAATTAATTTTTCTTGCTTAAGTAAATGTTAGGAGATTAACGTTTGATAGAAGCTTTGTGTTGTTTTCTTTTTACTAATAACCATATACAACCAGTACGAAAAATCTTTACACCACTACAAAAAAATAAAACTTGTTTTTACAGTATAATACTGGAAGGAGATGCTCCAGTTTAAAACTGTAAAATGCACAGTAATAAACTGTAAAATTACTAATTTTACAGTTCATTACTGTGAAATATACAAGTTTATAGGTTATTAGGGGAAGACCGCCTATATTGGACCACTGCTTAAATTGGACCTCGGGCTTAAAATCTAGTACCGAGATCTATGCTACACTTTAACAGCAGAAATATAAAGTTTTAGGAACAAAATCAATGTGTATGAAGTTTCACCAGTCTTCGAACTGTGTAGCGTGAGGTGCGGCATGATTTATGTTGAAAACGTGTAAGATCTTATTTTGCGGACTTGTACCTAGTAAGATAGTACTAAAACTTGTAAGCTGAGGTAAACTGCTGTGATAGCACGATAATCTGTGTTTAATAAGGATTACATCTATGTATTTTCATGCGCGATTGTGATAATTTTTGACAGAGAAATAAGCTGAAAAATAAAAAAATGGCATATTTTCCTTTATTGGACCGAAAAAATTTTCCTATATTGGACCGGTGGTCCAATTTAAGAATATGATTCTAAGCAAGACTTTTTATTAATTGCAACATAAAATAAGTGACTCATCTGATTTAATAGCTTAGTTAAGAGTATTTTAAGAATACTTAAACACCTATTCACGATATTCATTTTTATCAAGCACTTTTTCTAGATGCTACAAATTCTTAAAACATATGTTTTTCTTCCTCTTTTTCCATTAAGCTGCAGTTTCAGGTTGTTAAACATAGCTATTAATTTAAATAAAATTTGTGCTGGTTTACCTAAAAAAAAATGAAATGCTCGAAAATATTTTTAAAAGATACAATTTAGATGCTACTAAAATGTTCAATGTAGATGAAGCCGGTCTTTTCACTGTCCAAAAGCCCCAAAACTTATTGACGTATAAAGGTAAACACCATTTCGGAGCAGAAATGCGTGGTGAACGTGTTAGAAACACACTGGCTATTTGCGGCATGAGTGCAACAGAGCTGTTAGCCCCCCGCCCCTTCCCTCCCCATGCTTATGTTCAAAAGATTAAACTCCACGTATGAACTTATCGTAAAAGCACCCCTGGTGAGCAATATGCTTGTTCAAAAGAAGGTTGAATCACAAACGATAATTTACACAATTGATACAACATTTCATCAAAACCGTTAAGCCAAGCAATGTAAAATGAATGTTCTTCTATTAATAGATAGGCACAGCACTTACATAAAGAACATAGATACAATAATTTTGGCTAACGAGAGCGATATAGTAATGCTTTCTCTCTAAGCACACCATGCACTTAAAGTATTTATTCAGTCTCTATCTACGTATTTTAATCGAGCATGTGATGCATGGATGCGAGAACATCTAATGAGGTCCATTACCCAATATCGGGAAGAGGAACTGTTTTGTAACTCTTATGGGCAAACCGCGATCAAGACCATGGCAAACGCTGTGAGTTGATTCCAAAAAACAGGAATTTCGCCTGTTAATTGACGTGTGTTTAATGGCATTGACTTGGCTGGAGCAGAGTTAGAGGTAAGTAGTCCAGATAAAACTACTCAAAGTGAACAGGCAGGTTCACTGTAATTTGTAGTGTTGTACACCATGTACAAGAACTAGCTACGACGTAAATTAGTACAAGCTCTGCAGAATCAGCGGATAGTTCTCATCAAAGCAGGATTGTCAATTCCAACTATGATTTTGTAAAGCCCCGGCTCACATATCACCTTACGTAAAAAATAGAATGAACAAAAAGGAAGGCCATCTCAGCAATCATTCTAACGCCGTATGAAAGAAGCACAGAACAGAAAAAGTCACTCAAGAAGAAGCAAGAAACTGCACAAAAGAATTGTTATTGCAATATTTGCCATAGAGATAAAGTGCAAAACATGATTAAGTGCATGAAATGCCATCGGTGAGTTTTTCAACACTGTCTAAGTGAGACCGAAGCAAAAGAAATTCTATTGCAAATCCTGGAAAAAGATGTATAGTTAATTTTGTAAGATAATTTTTTAAAAAATTACTACCATATTTTTAGAAAATTTCAGCTCCTAGGATGGTTCCTGATTAAATTTAGCTTACGATGCTCTATTTTGTATTTTTGTTTTGCTTTACATTGAGCGACACAGGCCTCTTGTTCTTAGGGGGTCCAATATAGGCGATCTTCCCCTACTGTGAAATTAGCAATTTTAGCCTTTTTTTTGCCGTGTAAGTAAAATTTAACAAATTCTAAGCGTTTTCTTCGCCAGACTTTTACTTGATTAAACAGTGTTTTATATTTTCTAGGGAGTTTTGAGATAAAATGTTTCAAATTTCGAAACGTATTTATGTACATATAACTTTTTATATGTATGTTTCTGTCAACGTAAGAAACTCTACTATAGAAAGCTTCAATAGAAGGTCGGCTTCACATTATATATGTAAATATATAATGTACCCTGCTATGGTATAGCAGGGTTTCATGGCCAGTAAAAAAAAGCAACAGAAAGCAAAAACCAGCTACCCAGTAACTTATAGGTACGTATAGGATATATTTCAAGTTTAAGTTGGTTAGATTGTCTTTTTAAAATTTAAAGAAAAATTAAAAATTGAGCTTTGGAAATTGCTATTAAGCTGTGCCCATACTTTCCCCCCCTAGAAACTTATAACTACAGTGAAGTCCCAATTATTCGCGGTTTTGTTTTCTTTTTGCGGTGATGATTTACTAAATGCAGAAAAATGCCAGTGCGTTATTGATCGTTTTTAGCTTTTAAAGATGTTTCTCACCCTCAATGTTATTATTTTTAGCTATAATTTAAATATATGTGATATATTATTGACTTTTTTAGCAATTGCATGCACTAGTATCGATTATTTCCTATTTTTCGAATTATCCGCGGTTACCGTGCACACCATTCCGCGAATAATCGTAAGTTTACTGTAACTCAGTAAAATTAGCTAAAAAAAAAATCTTGTTTTTCAGTCAGAGTTTAACCTGGAGATTGCGTTGCACCTAGGAAAAACTTACTTTATTAATGAATGTATTTATTTGGAAAAAGTTAAATATTATCGTTCAACTTCTTATAATTTACACATTCTCGGCAATAAATCAGTGTGTAACTGACAAATCAAAAACAAAACTTGTTTAACACAAGTATTGAATTCCACGTAGAAATTCCCTATGCTTTAATTACCCCCAGTTTAACAAAACAAATATTTTCGAACTTTCTCTTGACAAAACGCTTTGAGTGTTGATTGCTGTCAAATACTATTTCGATCTTTCTCTGTTGTTATGACAGCGAGTTCGATTTTTTAAATGAAATGCTCCGAAATGCTAGCATTCAACTAGCATACTTAATGACATTTCCTCTGCTTTTGGAAGAAATGATTTTTGAAAGAAATATTCACGAAATAAATGTGAGAGAGTCACGAAATCATTTTAGGGTATCTGAATTATTATTTTATTCAACGTGACATTTCCACGTAATCCGTTGGAATTGAACTACAATACATTTGAAGTTTTCAGTGTAAAATCTGTAGTTGTTTTATGGGTCCTTTTAGATAAATGTTTGAATTTTACTTTGAATGATAACAGCATTAAAAATAAAATTATGTCTGTATAAATGTATTATAACCTTGAACAACCAATTTACGAGAAGCATTAAAATGCTCTTTTGAAAAGATTTACGCACTTTAAATGAATAAACATACAGGGTCCGACATAATGAAAAGTAGGATACAAAAAGGACAGAAATTTTAGACAAATTGAAAATTTTATTGAAAAAAAAAAAAACATTGAAAATGACGAAAAATGTATGTCACTTACCATATCGCACATGCCATTTCTTGGTTTCGACTCTGACTCCATGCAGATGGTTACGATCATGATCAATGCTTTTCTCCAGACATCGAATGAAAACTTTAACCACTAACTTTCAATGGGATATCTTCCACAGCTGTACGTATCTTTTCCAACGTGTATTTAAATATACGTCCTCATACCGTGGCTTAACTCGACGAAAGACTGCGTACATCTTGGGCATATGATTGCCGTATTTGACTTTCGAGTTGAAAATTTTTCTTCCAGTTTTGAACAGTTGAAAAAACCTGTTCCTCCCAATAACTACTGAGTGAACATTTTTTTTGTTTGAAAGATCTCAGGGAGGACATACAATTGTAGTTTCATAAAACTAAGAGAACATTGATGAGTTGCCAGAACTTCGATGCTGTTATGTGTGAAAATAGGCTCGTTACGTTCTGGACGGAACATCTTGTTCCATTTCAGTTCTTCAAATAAGTTGACACGAAATTGTAAATGTGTTTTCCACTTTTTAAAAATGATCAATTGTATATCAAATGTTTTTACTCTCATGTGACTATGTTACAGTTTTTAAAATTATAATGAATTTTTGAAAATTAAATTTTTCATAACTTTTTATTGACTTTTTGGTCTACTCTGCGTCGTAAAAATGATCAAATCCTTCATTGTTAGAATTACTAATATAATATCTTTTTCTGAAGCAATCATAATAACAAATCGTGCATTATTTCTGTAAAAAAGTCCTTCTCACACATTAGGGGTAGTAGTTTAGCAAAAACAATACTAAACCGTACAGTTAAATACATTAAGGAAATAAAATAGTTAAAGCAAAAGAAATGGCAAGGCCGTTAAGGAAATGGAACTGGGGATATCGAATTTCACATTTCTTCATGCCTGTAATGACACGGCCCCAAAGATTCCTTCTTTCACGAAATACCACACCCTTCAAATTACAGGCCCCGACGTTGTTGATGAACAAGCTCAAGTTCCATGAAATCTGTTTGGATCCGAAGCCAAGTCCACAGAGGAACAGCGCTATTAATTTTGCCAACGGACTATTCTTAGGTGCACAATAAAATGTGTTTTAAAATAACAAGGTGTAATTTAAGCGTGACGCACATATTGATGAGGGTTTGCCTTTGGAGCTGGAAAGATTTGTCAATCGCTGGTTTCTAAAGCAAAGAATTGATACGAGGTGAATAACATTGTTGCGTTTGATATGATTAATGATTTTATCTTTGAGTTCTTTACAAATAATTAAATGAACAATTAATTAATTTTATGCACTCAAATAAAATATTTCAAATTTATCGCCTTAAAACTTTAATAGAAATATTATTGCCTGTTTCTGTACATATCAAAAAAGTTTTTTTCAAGCATTTTATGCCTTTTCTGTGTAAAATAATGTTCAGTTTATGTGCGTTTCCCAGTGTGCACTTGGTCGTTCGTTAGTTTTTTTCCCTCTCAGTCATCACATCCGGTTAAACCCTCATCAGGGTAGGTACGGTGGTGACTGGTGGGGTTTAAATAAATTAATAAATAAAAAATTAAATGAGAATAATTAAGTAATTCAAGGTATTTTGGAGCCAGCAACTTCGGGCCACTTATTTTTTTATTTCAAGTCAAACGAACTAAAAACAATGTTAAATAACATTATAACAAACACGAGCAGTAATAAATGATCATTTAAAGAAAAAAAAAAAAAGCTGGATTCTACTGAATAAACGATTTAAAGCAGAATTCTAAAGTTAATAGAATTACTTTAAAAATGTAAATAATAGCGCATGCAAGAAATCTGCAATTCACTTCACTTCAATTACTAAAATACTCTTTTGGAGTTGAAAGAAAACGGTGGAGTAAGCTGTTGAATTACATATTTTAGTGAAATTTAAAGAAATTGGAACCAATTTAAAAAAAATGACTGCATTAAACAGATTTTGAGTATGCAGATTATTTTTTTATAAATTCTTATAATCGTATGTTGCAGATATTTTACAGTAGAGAGTTTGACCTGCAAGCTATAGCGTCATTAGACTTTGATTTTATGTAAATAAATTACAGAAAATGTAAAGTGGAGCAAATTTTTCCCGGACTGGCTCATAGGTACCCTGAACGGCTATACTGAAATCTCAGAAAAATTGAGATTTTATTTTTTTTGATTTAGCACTATTTTGTATTTTTAAACTATAATTTGGAATAACTTCAAGAAAAGTAATCATTGCAAGGAAAACCAGACAATTCGTTGCGGCATTCAAGGACTGCAGTTTCACCCGTACTTAAGATCTTCAGTGAGAAATAGCTGTAACAGAAACTAAGGCAGAAAACCATATGTCTGAGAAGAGTGAGAGAGAGAGAGAAAAATCTGAAAATCGTGATCACGTAGAAGGTTTAAAATTTTTAAAATTACATGTAGAAAGGAAACAGTGCAAGTCCGTCTCAGTAACAAAAACAATTGCGTGCAACAGTTTCTTTCCCTAATTAACGCTTTATTTTCAAGTTTCTCATCTCAAAATTATACAGAATCTTCAAAATAGTTTTTTTTTCCTCAATTGCTATTGGATCCAATTCGGTAATTCTTAAACAGAATTCGTTTAACCTTTAGGAACAAGGCGGTACACATGTTGTACCATAAGTCTCATCTAGTTTAAAGGGCGGGGCTGAAATTTTTCACTCCAGCCCTTTGGAGCCGGGGATTTTTTCAAGGTTTCATACGTCTGGTACGACAGTTTATACAGCTTCTCTTTTCAACGGAAAAGAAATCTGTGGTTAAACTGTCGTACTACCTGGGTCGAAAGAAAAATTTCTATATGAACAGCCCAGATCCAAAAGGTTAAATAGAGTATTGAAAAAAAAAAGGAAGAAAATAAAACAGAAACAACAACAATATCAAACTCGTGGCATTTATTTCAGTTTCAACGTCTTAAATTCAAATTATGTTCTTCGCCATTCCGAATAGCGTTAGCAAACCTACTCGTCGAGTTTCTTGTTTCTACGAATATAATAGAGAATGGGAATGAGAATAAATTTGCACTCCTCGTATAGTGACTGATGATTTCCTTTATTAGGTCATACGAGGCATGTTCAATAGAAAAGGAAATGGGTATTAGATTGCAGTGTTAAAGACACAATTATGCTAGCCAGTTTGCACCGTCAACTTATCATTAAGATTTTATTTACTGCGTATATTACGTTATGGTATTTTTTTTCTTTTCAATTTTAAATGGGATTTAGTCATCTGGAAATTTTGCATTTTGATGAAGTTTTGCTGCTTAAGTTCATCTATATCAGTGCTTTTCCTGGAAAAAAAAACATGTGATTTTCTGCAAAAAAAAAAAAGAAAAAGAACCTGTATCAGGGCCTTTCGTGGAAAAACAAAACATGGAATTAAAAAAAAAAAAAAAAAAACTCGTTTTTGAACTTAAAATACTTTTGAGGTAATTCTTAAATAATGATAATAAAAAAAAAAAAAAACAGACAATTTGTTCTTATTGTCACAGTAATCTAAAAATTGAAGGAACATCAGCAATGGTGAAGGGAAAGCAATAAGCAATCATGATGGCTAAAATAAAAAGGAAAATTTAGTAAGAACATTTAATTAAACACAACTATGTAATTTTTACTGTAATCATGTAGTGAAGGCATACTTCAAAGCACCAATTTTACACACTTCAGGTGTTCACGAGATTGTTTACAGAAAATTATTTCCGTAAGGAGACTGCTTAAAAAGAATCTACTTTATGGCCGAAAGTTTTTCAATTTATTCGTTTCTCTCTTATCTCCAATAAACTTTATTGAAAAGAAATTATTCTCGAAAGTAACAATAACGTCTCATTTCCGGTGCAAGAGAATGACTTTCGAATTCGAGTTCTATGAAAGTTCAACTGGAGAGGCCTCTTGAGACAGCTCGTGGAACTCCAAATTGTTCTGATTGTCCTCAATGGAACTTTAGCACTTTGTGTGGAGGAATGCGAGCAATATTGTTTATCAGTCACGTCGAAAGTTGCTGCAAACTTATTTGGAAGAGGACACAGATTTCGAAAATTGATTTCTCGATAGGTGGTTTTTTACTGTTATCCGCTACAGGCATTTGAAATACGTGTTTCGAAGAAGTTCGTAGCTGATGATTTTGATGAGACTATTTAAGATTCTTTACCATCGTGTAACTCAACTTATATAAAGTTTGTTCCTGATTAATTACACATTATTGTTTTTTTTTTTTACTTTTGAAAATCGAGTTCAACACTGAAAATTTTTTGTGTAACCTTACTCCATAAATGCGGTGGCAGCAGTGCTGCCTCCACTGCTACACTGTAAAAAATGAATGCTGCTTTTTACAGTATAATACAGCTAATTTTACAGTAATAAACTGTAAAATTGGGAACTTTACAATACTAAACTGTGAAATTGCTAATTTTCCAGTAATAAACTGTAAACTTGCAAATTTTTCAGTTTATTACCTACCATTTCAGTTTGAAACTGGAACCTCTGCTGTCAGTATTATACTGTTGTTTTTAAGGTATAATATAGATAATTTTTACGGCAATAAACTGTAAATTGCTAACTTTACAGTAAGAAACTGTGAACTTGCTAGTTTTGCAGTTTAGTAACGTACATTGTACAGTTGGAAATTGGAACCTCGGCTGCCAGTATTATACTATGAAAACAACAGCTCATTTTTTGCAGTGTATGGAGTAACCTAACAGATAGATCTGGTGAAAGGTTATTTCATGGTAATAAGAGTAACGTTTCACCAATTACTGCGTTAGGTTACACCATAATTCTCTGTCAAAGAAAGAAAAAAAGAGCATTCATCAATCTGAAAGATAACTTTCAATTACTCGTTTATTTAATGCTTATCAGGTTCATGTTTTCCCATTACCAATCAATTTCACGCAAATTCGTAAGCTATTTTAATTACATACGATAGAGTCGAATCCCGAACCGCGAAATTAACGCGTACAGAGCAAATCAAGCACGTTTAACCACTGGGCAGGCTAAGGCAAAGCTTACTTATATTCGTAAGACTTCAAGAGATCTGCGCCGATGTTTGACTTAATGCATGCCCTTTGAATAACCCTCCAGTAATTTTAACGCTTGTTGAAACTTTACACTTGCTGCCTGAAAGTTTAATCCGACGATAACGAATTGCCTGAAATCGGAACATTTTATTATAGAAGTTTGGTAACGTTATACCAATGTACAATGGCCCCATTAAAACTTTTATTGTGTTACGGGACAAACAATAAATACACTTTCAAATCATATAAAGAAGGTGGAAGAATGTTTGTACAACTCTAAGTTCTTTTAAATAGTGCAGAAATAAATCACGGTGTTGTTTCTAGGAAACAACTTGAGCTAAATATTCAAAAAGTAGAATATCTCTTTTCTTTTAGAAAATAGACAAAAAAAAAAAAAAAAAAGCTGAAAACTATGACTTCTTTCATTAATTTTTAGTTAAAATTCATATGAAATTCTAATAAATGAATAGGAATTCGAGTGATATGATGAAAAAATATTTGCGAAAGAACACATAAAAGAAGAAAAAACCCTATAGCGTGGGAACAACTTTCAAACAATCGTTATGGAGAAAAAGCGTTACCACCATATCGATTAAACACTACTCGTTAGGCGGCAATCGATTTAGAGAATGTCATCGGCTGGCAGCGAACGTTAGCGTTGTAGGTAAAAAGAACCCAACGCCACCCCACGTTACGCTCTTTTCCTGTTCGGCAGCAAAAAGGAACGATAATAATTAAAACAGCCTCAGAAACAGCAGAAAAAATAGTGCAAACTGATTTTTGGCGAAACTAAGGAAACATTTATTTGGGTGTTTTGCTACCATGGTAACGCATGGCAGTAAACGGTTGTAAGACAACATAATTAGCTAAAAAATAGATCGATTTTTTTTGTGCGTAAAGGGAAAATATTGTTTGATATTTCATTTAACATATTTGAATTGCTTATCAGTTTTCAACTAGTTTTGTGAGAAATACATGTAATATTACCTAAAACCTCCTTTTATAAAAAAATGTTTTCTCTCTAAAAAGAAAATATTGCTTACAATCGAAGTTAAAAAAAAAGTTCAAATTCCTTTGAACTTTTTTTCACACAAACACAGATGCACACACACATACCTATTATAAAACTACAGTTTATTTTCTATACATTTGTGTATGTCCTCACACTCGTTGCTTTTCCATCTAAAATTTATATTTTTGATGGGAACTAATATTTTTCTCTATTTAATTCAACCCTAATCTAAATAAAGATAAAAAACTTAGTAATAACAATAGTAATAATCTAGAGTAATTTTTGTTTATATAGTAATGATTATCAGATTAATCATAACCAAGGAACCACATGACTATTATTATAATGAAAAAAGTTCAATTGAGAGCAAATCGAAAGATCACCTCGAGACAGATTTTTGACGCAAAAGTATACTCCCTCGTCCACTATTATCAAGAAGTAAAAGGTCTTAGAATACGACGAAATTTTAAAAAAAGGTGCCAAGATTAAAGATTTGGCGAGAAATATATCACGGCTGTTTCACCGTCTGCAGGTGCAAGACGATTATCAACGGATCACGTGAAAGATGTCTGAAATTACTCGCTGAAACTTGCTAAACTTGGCAACTTTTCTTAACCTTTTAACTGTCATGCCCGGGATAGTCTCGGGCGCAGTTGGTTTTCGAAAATGTCACGCCCTAGTATTACTCGGGGTATTTTTTTTTTTTTTTGAGTGCATCGTATTGTTATACACGAATATATATCGGGAGACGTTTATTTCGGCTTCATCTCTTTGTCAAACCCGACTATTTCTCGGGTTTGTGCTTGGAAAAGTGTTAAAAATCAATACAACTTGACAGTTAAAGGGTTAAACATTTCGGAAAACTTAAAGACCTAATCTTTCGTTAACGGGGTCACGAGGGCAAAATTCATTCATCTAGAAATACGGCTTAGGCAGGAATTCAAGTGAAACAGGCGATCGCAAATTACAATCGCTACTGGAAATGAATTACATTAGAACGTTTCTTGATAAAAACATCGTGACGTTTGCCTATGAAAAACGAGCTAGATAAAACGTTACAGCCTACTTGGCGAATAAGAGGAGATCACTGACTGCTTGTGAGCTCTTATTGGCTCCACCCGTAGTGACGTCAGTGCCAAGTTAAGTTGATGATAATGTAATTCACTTCCAGTAGCGATTGCAATTCGAAGCGATTGCAATGGTGTTTCACTTGAATCCTTGCCTTACTATAATATTTAGACTTATTGTATCTATATATAAAAATGAATGTGTGTGTTTCTACATTTGCATGTTTGTTTGGATGTTTGTTTCTTATACAAATAAACAGTTTCTATCGGATTTTCATCAAACATGCCACAGAGGCTCCTTGATGCACTAGAATTCACGTAGGCAGGGTTTTGAAATTAAAAAAAAAAAAAAATCCAAAAAGCTCAAAATTTAAGTTTTTTTGTCTCAAAATGGCCTTTTCCTCTTAATTTGAATATGTAGAGTAATAGAGATAAGCATTTAAAGATACAAATTTATAATATTTAACACGTTTAAATAGGAGTATTTCCAGCAAAGATTACGATTAACAATAATTATCAATTTAAGGCTCACCTATTTCATTTTAGCATGAAGTAAGCTAAAAACAATTATGATTAGCTATGTTGTATTAATAAGCACCCGGGCAAAGCCGGGTAAAAAGCTAGTTTTTTATTATAATGCTCTTTCGATTGCTACTCATAAAGAAAATATATTATTACACTTTTGTGCGGTTTCCTGGTAAGAATTAAAATAAATTTTCTTTTGTAACTGTTAAACAAAAGTGACTATCATAATGTTAACAGTTAGGGTAAGTGCTCTAGTAGTCGGCCAGTCTCCAGTAGTCGGCCAAAATGACATAAAACTCCTCATAAATAGTAAATTTTTAATTCAAAATCAGATATGACGCATTCACACATTCATGTACCTATCCTCAATCATCAACCAGTGGCCGTTAAGTTTTGGGTATTTTTTTTGAATTAGTTATGATTCATTTCATTTTGAATGGTGTGCCCGTCATCCAAGATTGCGATTCTGCTTATTTTTCAGCTGAGATGATACTGTGGCCGACTACTGGAGCATTTAGTAGTGTTGACAAGAGCTTGGATTTTAACATATTTTTTTTTAAATCTCTGAAACAAGTAGGTGATTCACTATCAGAAAGGTTCATTCTAAAGTTTTATCTTGTTTTTGTTGCTGTATTGATAGCTGAAGGTTCTAGGTTAGCCAAGATCAACAAAGATTCTTTAAATGGCCGACTACCGGTGCTAATTAAAATTTTACGTTTTTATATCCAATGAAAATTAAAATAAAGAAATAAAAATTGACAAGCCTTGTTCAGCTAAATATACTACTTCCTGAAAGCTTTTAGAGATGTCCTGAAAGAAGCAAATTGAATATCATAAATCATCAACTAATTGAATAACGCATATCTCCCAATCAATGAAAGATTTCTTTCGAGTTCGAGCCCATTGTTCATTAATTATGCTGTTTTTCCGCTATGAGTCAGGAATCAAATCCATGTTGAAACAGCTAATCGATGCAGAAGGACAAATGAGGTAAATGTCATAACATGCCGTGGAGAAGAGTCATCCAATTAGGGGTGAAAGTGTTGCTGTGTGTCACTATCGTGATCAAAGAACTCGTCCGAGAAGAGCTAATAGGATTAAAAATGGGGATTCGCTGCTGGAATGTTGTTTTTTTTTTCTTTTTTAAATTAGGGATGTATTGGTGAAATATGTTTTATCAACGAGTTGTCAATGCGGAAAGTTAGGTTGAGGTTTTAAGCGGAGTGATTTAGTAGTTATTTAAAAGCAGTTTTGTGTTAGTTTGTGTTGCAGTGAGACTAAATATATGTCTATGTTTTGAGATTTAAATGAAACTAGTGGGTAAAAGCTAATAAATCATGAACTCTCCCGAGCAGCATAATCTAATCGGCCGATGATCGGCCATTCATCGAAACCCGATGAAATTCTCATCGGCCAATGATTGGATTCGATGAGTTCTCATCGGGAATTGCTCCAATGTCTCGTCGGACAAGCAGAATCCGAGCAGCAAAATCCGATGAGTTTTGCTCGAAATACGATGAGATTTGGAGCAATTTACGAGCAGTGCAGTCCCGTGCCGATGAATTTAGGATCAATTTTGGATACTCGGCTTGTTTTCATTGGGAAAGTTAATCGGAAGGATATCGCTTTCCGATTAAAAGTAGCTCATCGAAAACCGTGCTCGGATACTGATCGGAACGTTGTCATCGTGCGTTACGGGATCAGTTTACGAGGAGTTCGATGATCGGCCGAGCAAAATCCGATGAGTTGATGCTACTTGGGATAGAGTGCTTTGGATCGTAGTAATCAGATTCATTCACGTAAAATAGCAGATATGATGACTACAACTAGAAATTAAATATTAGTCTAATACGCGAGCAGCTTTAACACCATATTTATTATCTATGACACTAAACATATTTTGTGGAAAACTGATACTAACCTCGTTTGCATTGAATATATTGTTCTCATGAAGATTTAACCCGTTGTTTTGTACTTAAGATATAAGTAAAGATGTAAGTAATTTGAAGCCGTGGTAATTTGAATTAGTTACCGCGACAGTGTTTATAATTCATGATATTAAGAGCAAGAATCTGAGAAACTGTCACGCCTAGCATTATGGGGTGATTTATGACCTCTCAGATTTTCTCCCAAAAATTACCAAAGGTATATTATCTTATTGAAAGACCAAATGCAGAATGTTTTGCTCCAAAGTTGAGTTGTTTAGTTTTTATGGACCCCTAAAATTGAAAGTGCGGCATCAAAAATTCAGCGAATTTTCAAGACATGGAAGTTGCTGTGAGCCAAAACTCTTAACAGGAACGATTTAACTTCAATTTTTTTTTTGTATATGGAATATAAAGGGTTGAAACTTTACAAAATGAATGTTAAATTTGTGGTAAGTTGCTGCCGTAAGGTCAGTGAAGGCCCTCAAAACAAGCCATTTTTGACGTTTTTTGGCATTTTTGAGGTCCAAAAACAGCTTGTACATTTCAGTTGGCACGGCAAAAGTGGCATCGTTTGAAAGACCAGTGTAAGCACTTTAAAATAATGTATAAGTAACCGAGGAAAGTTTAACGTACTTTTAGTTGAGTAAGGCCGAAATATGAAAAATTTCATATTTTACCGATATTCAAACGGTCATAACTTCCTCTGCCAACAACATATTGAAATATTTTCTTTGCCAATGTCATACTCTATTCGTAGTCTTAACAGAACAGTTGAGTTCTTTGAGGCAAAATGTAAAATTTTTTTTTACAAAAAATACACAGGAAAAAATACATTTTTTGTAAAAAAAAATTTACATTTCGCCTCAAAGGACTCCACTGTTCTGTTAAGACAAAGAATAGAGTATGACATTGGCAAAAAAAAATTCAATATGTTGTTGGCAGAGGAAGTTATGACCGTTTGAATATCGGTAAAATATGACATTTTTCATATTTCGGCCTTACGCAACTAAAAGCACGTTAAACTTTCCTCGGTTATTTATACATTATTTTAAAGTGCTTGCACTGGTCTTTCAAACGAAACTACTTTTGCCGTGCCAACTGAAATGTACAAGCTGTTTTTGGACCTCAGAAACGCTAAAAAACGTCAAAAATGCCTTGTTTTGAGGGCCTTCACTGACCTTACGGCAACAACTTACCTCAAACTTAATACTCATTTTGTAAAGTTTCAACCTTCTATATTCCATATACAAAAAGAAAATTGGAGTTAAACAGTTCCTGGTAAGAGTTTTGGCTCACAGCAACTTCCATGTCTTGAAAATCCGCTTAATTTTTGATGCCGCACCTTCAACTTTAGGGATCCATAAAAACTAAACAACTCAACTTCAGAGCAAAATATTCTGGATTTGGTCTTTCAATAAGATAATAAACATTTGGTAATTTTTTGGAAAAAATCTGAGAGGTCATGAATCACAAGCGTGACACTCAGATTCTTGCTCTTAAAAACTTTGCAGAAAATAGTTACCTTTACCCCATTTCTGCCATTATATGCATTGCATACAAATAATTTAAAAGAGTAGGGGAAGATCGTCTATATTGGACCCCCTAAGAACAGGAGGCCTGTGTCGCTCAATGTGAAGCAAAACAAAAATACAAAGTAGGGCATCGTAAGCTAAATTTAATCAGGACCCGCCCTAGGAGCTCATATTTTCTAAAAATATGGAAATTATTTTTTAAAAAATTATCTTACAAAAAGTTGCAAAAGTCCAATTTAGGAATATATGCGCCTATATTGAACCATGCGCTTCCTAAATTGTACCGTGCCAGGAAATCATAGAACAATTTATAACATATTTAAACATATTTAAACCATACATCTTTTTTCAAGGATTTGCAATAGAATTTCTTTTGCTTCGGTCTCACTTAGATTACCGATGGCATATCATGCACTAAATCATGTTTTACACTTCATCTCTATGGCAAATATTGCAATAACAATTGTTTTGTGCAGTTTCTTACTTCTTCTTGGGTGACTTTTTCTGTTCTATACTTCTTTCCTACGGGGTTAAAATGATTGCTGAGGTAGCCTTCCTTTTTGTTCTTTCTATTTTTCAGGTACGATGATATGTGAGCTGGGATTTTATAAAATCATAGTTGGAGGTGACAATCATGCTTTGATGAGAACTATCCGCTGATTCTGCAGAGCTTGTACTAATTTAAGTCGTAGCTAGTTCTTGTACATGGTGTACAACAGTACAACTTACACCGAACATGTAGCCTGTTCACTTTAAGTAGTTTTATCTGGACTACTTACCTTTAACTCTGCTCCAGCCAAGTCAATGCCATTAAACACATGTCAATTAACAGGCCAAACTCCTGTTCTTTGGTATCAACTCACAGCATTTGCCATGGCCTTGATTTCGGTTTGCCCATATGAGTTACAAAACAGTTCTTCTGCGCAATACTGGGTAATGGATCTCAATATGGATGTTCTCGCATCCATGTATCACATGCTCGATTAAAATATGTAGATAGAGACTGAATGAAGACCTTATCTATGTGCATGGTGTGCTTAAAGAGAAAGCGTTATTATATTGCTCTCGTTGGCCAAGTTTATTGCATCCATGTTCTTTATGTAAGTGCTGTGCCTAATTATTAATAGAAGAACATTCTTTTTACATTGTTTGGCTTAACGGCTTCGGTGAAATGTTGTATCCATTTTGTGAATTATCGTTTGTGATCCAACCTTTTTCTGAATAGGCATATTGGGTTCACAAGGGGGTGCTTTTACGATAAACTCACACATGGAACGTAATCTTTTGAAAATATGCATGGGAGGGAGAGGGGGGCTAGCAATTCTGTTGCACTCATGCAGCAAATAACCAGTGTGTTTCTACCACGTTCACCACTCATTACTGCTCCAAACTGGTGTTTACCTTTATACGTCAATATATTTTAAAGCTTTTGGACAGTGAAAAGACCGGCTTCATCTACATTGAACATTTTAGTAGCATATAAATTGCTTCTTTTTAAAATATTTTCGAACAAATCGAAGAATTTCTTTTGTTTTTTTCTCTCGGTAAACCAGCATAAATTTTATTTAAATTAATAACTACGTTTCAAGAAATTGCAGCTTCTAGAAAATGTGATCGATGAATATCGTGAATAGGTGTTGAAATATGCTTAAAATAATCTTAACTACGCTATTAAATCAGATGAGTCACTTATTTTATGTTACAATTAACAAAAAGTCTTGCCTAAAATCATATTCCTTAATTGGACCACCGGTCCAATATAGTAAAATTTTTTCGGTCCAATAAAGGAAAACATGCCATTTTTTATTCTTCAGCTTATTTCTCTGTCAAAAATTATCGCAATCGCGCATGTAAGTACATCGATGTAATCCTTATTAAACACAGATTATCATGCTTTAACAGCAATTCACCTCAACTTACAAGATTTAGTACTATATTACTAGGTACAAGTCCGCAAAATAAGATTTTACACCTTTTCAACATAAATCATGCCGCAACTCAAGCTACGTAGTTCGAAGACTGGTGAAACTTCCTATACATTGATTTTATTCCTAAAACTTTATATTTCTACCGTTAAAGTGTAGCAGAGATCTCTGTACTATATTTTAAGACCGAGGTCCAATTTAAGCAGTGGTCCAATATAGGCGGTCTTCCCCTTTTTAAAACTTTTTTAAGAAGCAAGGTCAATTTATTTTCTGTGATTGGCACTGTTACATTGGCAGTGCCCTACAGTGTGATTTTTTTAGAAGGAAAAACATACACACAAGTATTAAAAAACATTTTTTTTTACAAAGACTATACCAAGAAACTGTGGTGCTCTCAAAGTATCAACTTTTAAAATGGAAACTTGTTTTCTTTAAAATACTGGTTTCTCTTCTTTCCTATGTGTTCTTTCGAATATAAGTTATAATTTTTACAAATCATGATTTATCTTTTTACTAATAAATAACTAATTGTCACAGGGTTTTCTACATATATTCTGAAATATTATCTATCATAAGACTATAAATTTTAACTTGAATTGCATAATTATGTATTTAAAATAGTTTCTGTATGGCTTGATCACTATTATTTCTATTAAAGTAAACTCATCGGCACGTATATTTTCAAACATATCCTTTTAATTGAAAACAAACACATGGATTATACTCAAAATTTTTATGTTTTTAAATGAATATATGTTCAAAAAAAAAAAAAAAAAAAAACAGTAGCGGTAAGGGACAAGAATTACATCATATTAAAGGGGGGGGGGGAACAAAAAACAAGAAAACAAACAAACATAGTTGGCTTCGTTAAATGTTTTTTCTCTAACTTCGTTCCTTTTTATGCTTGCTTCCAAAGTGTGATACAAGAAGAAACACATTTACTAAACATACTGAATCCTAGATTTAGATTCCGAGCATCATTATCTTAATTAGCACCAGCGAGAAATCCATAATTATATCAAGCAATTTATCGGAAGAAACTCTATACCCATGAATTGCTCTGATTTATGATCTGGACTGCAAAGGGATGAGTTTGTCCAGCCTTAAACGTTTCATCAACAGTGGACGCGTCTGTCATTTGAAGGGTGTGGTGTTTCCAGAACGAATGAACATTGGAGCGGAGCTGCAACATCATTAAAAGACTAAACGAATTATAAAATGTGATATCTTTTATTTTGATCTCTTTACTTTCTCTTTGGGTTTGTAATGAAGGAACTGGGAATAGATGGTACCGGTTCTGTTGTCGTTGCTGATTTTAGTCGAAACGGTTTGTCTTAATCTGTCTATTTTTGCAAGGAATAAAGTGTTGTTTTTGCAGTATAATACTGGCAGCAGAGGTTCCAGTTAAAAACTATAAAATGCTCAGTAATAAACTGTAAAACTAGCTATTTTACAGTTTATTACTGTAAAACAGCAATTTTACATTTTATTAGTGTAAATAAATTATGTTTTTAGTACTGTAAAATTAGAAATTTTATCGTTTATGGAAGTAGAATTTAGCTGTATTATACTGTAAAAACAACAGTATAATAGTGACAGCAGACACTCCAGTTAAAAAGTGTAAAATACACGGTAGCAAACTGTAAAACACAGGCCAACAAAAAAAACCTTTTTGAAAACTTTTTTAATTTTAATAGCTGATCTTGATAGATTTTTATGTGCTGAATCCAAATCTGCTTGTAGTTTTTATGTATCACCCTTAGTTTCCAAGCAAAATGTATTTTATTATATAGTCTAATACCCATTTACAGTATATAGGGAAATCAATGAAACACTGTAGAATCGTAAAAATGGTTTGTATTTACAGTAAAATACTTGGAATAGTAATTTTATGTGATGATACAAGGTTCACTTGTCAACTGGAATTGCTTTATATTTTCTTTCCCTTTTTTCCTTGAAGCTTCTTGTGTAGCTTTTCCTGCGATGAATAGCTTGCTGAACTTTCCGGTGAAGTGACCAACAGTAATCCCCCATCATGTTGTAGCATGTGTTTCAGCAGTGCTGCCAACATCATCTTTGTTCATTAGACCTATTTTTTCATGTTATCTTAACTATGAAAAAGCTGTTAAATTCTAAAAATGTTTCTTTATTTCATGAATATAACTATAAAATGTGAATAAATGATGGGTGATACAACTTTTTAAGCATCATATTTGGATTCAGCAACCTAAACAACATAAGAATAAGGTATTTTCATTAAAAAAGTTTTTTCATCGTTGGCCTGTGAAATTAGCAATTTTACAGTTAATTACTGTAAAATTAGCAATTTTACAGTTTACTACGGTAAAAGTAGCCATTTTACAGTTTATTACTGTAAAATTAGCCATTTTTAGTTTATTTCCATAAATTTAGCTGTATTATACTGTACAAACAGCATTCATTTTTTACAGTGAAGTAAAATAAGAAACTGAATAGTGTAAAAGGTATTTTGTGCTATTAATGATTAGACATTACTATATCACTTCGAATATTTAGTTTAAAAACTTTTCTTTTAATCTATTGAGACATTGCCATATAGCAAAATCAGATTGAAAATTGTATTCAAATATGAGAGGGAGATGATAAAACAAACCCTACACAACTAATCACTAGATATAACCAAAAATATTTAGTGCATAAAATTTTCTCTTTGTATATCTAGCTATTGTGTTCTTTGATAAAATAGAGACATAAAATAGATAGAAGAGCATAAAATAGAACTTTCACTACAAATTATTTGATACGAGGGTTGGAGTTTTAATACTGCAAACTATTCATTTCCATCTGTCTGATTCCTTCCACAAAGTTTTACAGCAGTTTAGCCCATTTATGGCCAAGTTTTTTTTTTTTTTTGCATAAAAAAACTAATTTAAAATCAAAAGAACAGATTCAGGACAAATGGTGTCGATTACAGCTTCAGTACTCGATTTAAAAAAATAAGAAAGAGACACGCATTTTAACCCATTTACGCCCAAGTTTTTTTTTAACATTTTTTTTTCAATTTTTATCTGCTTAAAACTCTTACTTGGAATGGTTTACATACATTTTAGGCTTAAAATAGTTCGCCGTTGCCATATTTATTAAGTTTTTAACGTCCTGTTCATGGGATATTTTGCAGATATCTGAGCAAAATACGACCTTACTTGACTTTACTTTTGCAAAATAACATTACAGAAGGCATCTGTGATCAATTTTAAACAAATCATTTTAAAATAGTTTAATTTTATGAAAAATAAGCTCGCAAAAAAACTTACTTTCTGTGGCTACGCATGCTGGATCATTGCTTGACTGATTTGACTGAAAATAGCTGTCAATAAATGGACTCTGATGTCCAAATAGAGGCTCTAACTGGTTTTCTCAAGAAGAAGGACTATTTAACTAATGATATACCCATTACAGTTTTTGTATGCAGTAACTAACAAGCGTCCCGTTTTTTTTGCTACTGGGCCTTCATCGGGTTAACCTAGTCACCAACATTGTGTATGACCCATCTCCAACAAGGTAGCATTGTATCATCTTATTAGCTACCTTGAATTTAATAATTTGAGATAAGTATCAAATTAAATTTTCATTATGTTTTTACTAATATATTTATTAAATAATTATAATTCATTATTATTTTATATTTGCATTTTATTATTAGTGAACCAGTAAAATAATTCTATTGTAGTAGTTTTAAATTAACATTAACTTTTATTAGGATCAAAGTTTGGGAACTCTATTAAATTTAAACGACAAATCTTCCAATTTAAGTATGCATTTAGATTATGAAGCATAACAAAATAATTACATTAATAAAGTGTTGTCATAACAGAAAGATCTACATATTTTTTTAATAATGCACATTCCCATTAAAACCAGAGGAGCAATTAATAAGATTATTTGGTAGATAAAAACAATTCTTTACAATATTTTGTCAAAAAAAAAAAAAAAAAAAAAAACACGAGGAAGAAAAATTGTTACTCTACGAGAGTAAGTAATTAAATAGTAAATAGCATAAGTGCTTTCACTTTTCTAAGCCGATTTGGGATTGTTGCAGATATGGACTCAGCTTGTATAATAATTATCTAATGAAATTCTTTGTTTTCTTTTTCAGTAGCTACTTTAAGATTTCTTTTTTAAAGATTATTTTTTAATTGAGTTGTTTCAAAATTTACTTTTATTTTCAAGTTTCTTTTGTAGCTCTGATTAATAGTCACGAAAATACACGATAAAAAATCTTTTATCAGAAAAATGGGTGTTAACGGGCAATGAACGAACTCTTTTTTTTTCTTTGCTCTAGTTTTCTACTATCACTAATATTTTGATATATTTCTGGTAACTTGCTTCCACAATCTGTTACAGAACGCACTTACAGTGCAAAAATTGAACTGTTGTTTTTATAGTATAACACTGGCAGTCGAGGTTCCCATTTAAAACTGTAAAACGCACTGTAATAAACTAAAACTGGCAATTTTACAATTTCTTACCGTAAAGTCAGCAATTTTACAGTTTATTGCCGTAAAATTTAGCTGAATTGTATTATAAAAACAGCAGTATAATACTGGTGGCAAAGGTTCCAGTTTAAAACTGTAAAATGCACGGTAATAAACTGTAAAATTAGCAGTTGTAAAGGTTATTACTATAAAATTTGCTGTATTATATTGTAAAAACAACATTATTGTTTCAGTGTGCATAGTGGTGCATGTTTCCAATAGAAATAGTTATTTTGTAAAGAGTTAAAATGAATCGAATATTATCAACACTGTTCTGTGGGAGTAAATAAGAAGTAAAACAAACTTCACTTTTGGATTGCGCCCCGTTAAAATAGTTTCTGTTCTCTTTCAACTTTAGGTTTACAACATGTAGCTAGTTCGTATGGGATGGTTATATTAGAGAAAAATGGTAACAGGTTGTTTTATAAGCTGCTGGATATATATATATATATATATATATATATTTATATTACCGCTTCCATCTCATAAAACGTTTTTGCACAAGATGTAAGCAATGTCGTTCGAATAACTGTGCAGCAACTTTTATTATAGTTTATGAGAGTTAGATCAGCACAAGTTTTTGCACTGACGCTTAAATTAATGCTCAGTGCATGCATTATTTTCTGCATGAGAAAAATACGTTTCGAAGTTTAAAATAAAACGCAAGACTTTTTTTAAGTGTTGTGGAAGAATCGCAGTTAAGTTGTCAGAATCATGCACTATTCATTCATATTTCAAAATAATCTTCAGTTGTTAATTTTGTTCTGCTCATATTAGCTATTGGTCCACGATTGGAGTGGACACCCTGTATATTAAGTTCCTTATTTAGTTGTGTGTGTGTATGTGTGTGTTTTCTTAAATCACGTCTTCAGTTCTGTCATTTCGTTAGAATATTTATTTCAGAAGCTCCTATGGTAATTAAAAGTAGACCATACTCAGTTATTTTAAACTAGGTGTATCAAGTTTAGAAATTTTGCATCCTCTCCATGGAAACTACAGTGAACTCTCACTTATGCGCCGCCCCAAGGGACCAAAAGAAAAAGGCGCATAAGTGAGAGAGACGCATAAAGAAACAAGTCTATTTAAAGGTCTAAAACACAACATAGGTTCTAATGAGAGAATGAATAAGCATGTTTCTATAGACAAGGGGCATATTACTATGTTTGGCTATTACTGGAACGTATAACTACAATGATAAAGACAAAACGAAAATTGTAGCATACCTTATTACAAACTGTTTCCTTTAAAATTAATCATAATAGGTAATTGTCCCTCTGCAAACTTTAGTTCATGCGGAAAAAATACTTTTCGTGAGCAATAAAGGTGAAAGATTAAAGAAGAAAGTGAAGAAAAATGCCTACAGTAAACTCTCAATTATACGCCGGCCTCAGGGACTAACAGAAAAGGCGCATAAGTGAGAGAGACGCATAAGCGAGCAAGTCTATTTAAAGGTGTAAAACGCAACACAAGTTCTAATGAGAACATAAATAAGACTGTTTCTATAGAAAAAGGACATTTTTCTACGGTCTGGCAATTACTGTAACGTAACAATGATAAAGAGAAAACAAAAATTGTAGCATACCTAATTGCAAACTTTTCCCTTTAAAACGATACATAATAGGTAATAGTTCCTCTCCGAACTCTAGTTCAAAGGGAAAAAAAGGTCTTTCGTGAGCAATAAAGGCGAAAGATGAAAGAGGAAAATGAAGGAACGTGCTTATTTTTTAAAGAAAATAAACTAAATTTTTTACATTTTACGAAAAATTCGGCGCATAAGTGAAATATTTATCTTTAGAGCGACGCATAAACGAATAATGATACTATCATTATTTTGCTATAGAATGTGCTGGGACCATTTAAAATCGTCGTATAAGTGAAAAAGTGAGAGTTCACTGTATACGAAAGAAAACAGCTCCATTCCTTTTTTTTTTTTTTTTGCTCTGCTGTTTAGGTATTTCATTTATTTTATGTTTATCGAATGAGGCTGACGCTTTTATTTATACCCTCATGTCTCAGTTATTTTTCAACGCTTTCTAACAAATCTAATAAATCTCTAAATGTAATAGTTATACATTTATACAGAAAAAATTTCAAGAAAATGTTGCTCTATATTAACGTTGATTTTTCAAAAGAATAATAGTTTATGCACAAAGCAATTTTAACCGTTTGCATTTAACCATTG
>JAXGGA010005457.1:0-78101 GCA_038373865.1 Uloborus plumipes
GGTGGGGGGGTTTTCCTTTCCAAAAAATCCAAAAAATAATGTATAAATTTCATAGCACTTTTAATGCTCAAGGTCGGTACATTTCTCATATTTAATGCTTCCTTAAACTTGAGTTTCCCATTTATGTATATAGATGAAACACTTTTTAACCTGAAATATAAAAATAGATATAAGTTCTGTTAGTAAGCCCTTAGCAAGGGTGTAAATCAAAAATGGCATAAAATTTTCTTTCCATAAAAAAGAATTAAATAACCAACTTTGAAAAAAGGAATAAACAAGAAGAAGGGGGGGGGAAATACAGGATTTAAAGAGATACTACTTGCCTATGGTGACTCATCGATCACCGTTAAGAAGACATTTAACATTCTTTCACTATTTTAGCATCATCTCCAAAACTTGACTGTGTGCTAGGTACTTTCGTAAAAATTGGACACTTCTAAAAACATCGCAGCTTTCAACCAAAGAATGGGTTATAAATCATTTAAGTTACAAAATTAGTTGACAATAAAATTATAAAATCCCAAAAATGTTAACCGACTGTAAAATCTAGGGCATTTTTTAGATTCTATAATATAAAAATGTTTGATATGCTTTCTGAAATGCATAGAAAGAGCTACATGCAAAATTTTATAAAAATCCAAGCCTGGGTGTCAAACTATGTTTTTTTGTTAATTTTACATGCAACTAAAATAATGTTAATAAATAAACTACTAAAATAACGAATAAAATCAGTCAAGTCACAGTACCATATAATAAAATAAATCTAAAATAATTGAAATATTTTCAAGCTTCAAAAGGTGTAAAATTCAAAACAAGGCATGCAATTTTCAGAGAAGCACGTGCTTCTACGTTGGCCTGTTTTCAAAACATAAATTTATGTATGGCAAAAATTGTATGGGATGCAGATTGGGGGGAAAGGGGACATAAGAAAATAGGGACTGAAAAGGTAAGAAAAATCAGAATCTTTTTTCAGATTTAAAAGAAATGTAGGACTGAAAGCCTAAAAAAGTGAAACCAGAAGGGAAACTTTACAAAGTAAACAGATGAAAACTGGAATTTTGGCAAAAGCTGAAAAAAATCTGAAAAAGTATGGCAATAAATAAAAAATGCATTTCTCATTATTTAAAAACTCCCATGAATTATTTGCTCGAATGTTCATGTTAACTTATGAAAAATAATTTTAATCATCAGAGTTTTAATTTAATAAAAATATTCTTAGAGCAAAAATACTGCTACTGAAACTATTGACAAATTTCATTAAAACATTTCACTTACATAATTGGTGTCTGTTTATACAAAGAGCATACATTTTCAACATTATAATAAATTACAACATAAATTATATTTTTAAAAAGTGACAAATCTTACTTTGAAAAATCCCACTGTTCTCCTCTAGCATGCCTTCCAGAAGTGTACCAATCTAACAAAACTAAATTGGAATTGTTTTCCAGGTGGAACGTTTCAGTTTGAACATAAGAGGCTTTTGCAAAGCATACTAAAGGATCTGGGAGCACACAAAGCAGTGAGTCTTCAGAAACAAAGTATTTAGTATGGTGTTGGCTAACGAGGCCATTTTCACAACAATAAACCTAAAATAAAATAAATAACTTCATTTTATAAGCTGATAATAATTAAACTAAAAACCCATACAGAGAATAAACCAACTAGATATGCCATGCCTAGCGTTCATGTTATGCGTTTTTCAAAGGGCGCCCTGCCCGTTTTTTAAAAAGTGCAGATGCGCCCTGCCCACCTTCTTCACCTTGAAACGCGCCCCTACCAGACAAATTCTAATGATGAATCTCGCCCTTTCCGGGGGGGGGGGGGGCGATGTCAGAAAGAAACTCTGAAAATCATGAGGTCAGCATTTTCGCTCCCAATCGAATGTCGATTGATATGGAGGAGGTGAGGGGAAGGCGGAGAATGGGGCGACTCAGGCCCCGCCCCACACACATTGCACTTGCTCAAGAAAAAGCAATTTTTGTTCCATGTCCATATGGTCTGTCGGAGTCTGGTGCACTCCTTTTTGAATAACAATATGCCTGATTATAGGGAAATGCTTCGCTTGCTGTTCTCCCTTATTTTTTACAAACAAGTCCATTTGAAAGTTTTTTTGATCATCCTTTCTCTTTTACTGATTCATCTGGTATTTATCTTATTTTTTCTGCAACAAGCAAAATGAGAATGATGTTGGATCAGCGAGAGAGTGAACACCTGAACACATGACGTTATCTTGTTGGAATTTAGCAAGTGAAGTTCCAGTGGGGAGTTCTCCCTTGAAAATTTGCATAGCTTAAACGCTGGTTTTAAGTAACTTAAATCAGTGATAATAACATTGATTTGAAAAGTGTTTTAATATCATAAATATTTAAAACATTCTTACATTTTGGCGATAACTGCAACTTATAGTAGTTCTGATGATTGTTTTCTGCTGCAACCCTACTTCCCATCCTCTCAGTGATTTTTTTTTAATTTGTTTTCATTTAGATTCCCTCATTATAGACATGTTGGTTACTGTTGATGTTTATTTTTTCTTAATTTATTCGCCTTCCTTATCAGATGTAGGAAAATAAAATATCATAATAAGCAGAATGCTGTCACACTTTTTAAAATAGAACTGTTCAAGGGGTTGTAGTTGTGGCTTCGATCAGGGTTGCCAGATTTAAGAACTGTAAATATGGGACAAAATATCGGGAGGGGGGGGGGGGTATGAGAGATGAATTCTAATGGTTGATTTTTTACAACTTTGACTTTAAAATATTAAACCTTTCTCACAAACATCTATGAAAAAAAACACAATGAGCATATGAATAAAAATGACTTTTTTTACCATTTCATAGTAGTTTTTCTTCATTAATATAAGTGGGAAAAGGTTAAACACTAACTGTTGCGAGATCCCTTAATCCTTACTTCCCTGTTATTAGCCCCTTTTTCCTGAGGCAAGAGCGTCATTTCGAATTTTGCAGGGAGGCAAAAGAGTATATTAAAATTACACCAAAAACCAGCAAAAGCCAAGTCCATTAATTTCCCAAAACTAGGGGGGAGGGGAGGAATTGACCACTGGCCCTGATAATCCTAAAGACGGCCTGTCTTGGTGTGAAAGATATAATAGTCGTTCCGACTGATGAACAGTGTCGTATTTACGTATGAGCTTAATGGGCTATAACTAAGGGCGGCACAATGGCGGGGAGGGGCGAGTTTTTTCCATATTAAAGAAGTAAAGATCCTTTTTTTTTTTACAACTCTGAAATTCAACATCTCAAATTTATCTCCCAAAATGGCGATATGCCCAAGTGCCTTTCACCTCCGCAACAAGTGCCCTTTTTTCCCTTGAAAAGTGCTTTCCTTAAGAAATTTACCCTACCCTTTTTTCAAAAAAATGTGAACACTAGCCATGCCAAGGACCACACAGTCACAATAGCATTAAAGAAATCACAGGAATATAACTATTTATCTCATCAGTGTAATGTCTATTTCAGTTGCTCTTTTGAGAAACGAGCAAATATACTGAAAAGAAAGAAAAGTAAGGAACATCTTTTATTTGACCTCCACAATGAGGGGTCCACTTTTAACTCTCCAAAAAATTCTTTATTCCACAAATTTGAAGAGAGTAATGCAACATTGCTATTTTTCTAATGACAGGAAGCATTTTTTCTTATTAGATGCAGGTATGTAAGGAGTCTCATGTTTTCTCAATCAGTAAAGCTTAAGGCTTCCGTAAATTGATAATCCCTCCCCCTCCGCGCCAAATTTAAGGTTGAGATTTTCCTGATGGTGACTGAACAACGATGGACATATTTAATTTTCATACTTGTGCATTTTCATACTTGTGTGGAAAAAAGTTGTTTTTCGGATCACAATTAATTTTTGAGAAGGGTTTGTTTCATCAATTACACGTTTCATTTCTTGCTTCTTTAAATCTAAATTAATATTTAAATTTTATATAGTATTTACATTTATACTCCAAAAGCATTAATAAATATAAAATATGCAGAAAATTATTTAAAAAATTTACATGAATAATTACAAAATAAATGGTATACTACTGTGAACCTTGAAAGCCGCGACTAGAACCCACCATTGAATGGTTCTACTTTTAAAAGGGGGAAAGTTTGATCAAGAAAATGTACCATTTCTGCTTTGTCTGATATTATTTTATTTTTCTAGATCTAAATAGGAAGTGGAATAAATTAAAAGAGAAAAAAAAATCAACTCAAATCAAAACGTCTACTAAATAAATCCGATAAAAAACAATATAAAAAAAACCTCACACCCCCACATTTGTAATCTCTCTTGTCACGATCACCCTTATTTTGATAAAATCAGAAGAGATCTAAGGCACGCTCAAATTAGAGGGAGCTGAAATTAGAGGAGTCTCAATTTAAAATATCAAGCAGTAAGCAACTAATATTGTTTAAGAATAATAACAATCTACTTATACACTGCTCGACATTGAAAATGCAACACCAAGAAGGAGTGGTCAGAAATTGATGAAATTTGGTAAGAAGATAGAGACAGCATGGAACAATAAGTGATATTTATTTCCAAATAAATTAGCAAAATTTAGAGCGAGGACGGCGTCGGCTCAGTAAGAAGTAGGACCACCGCGGACTGCGATGCACGAAGAAACACGTCTAGGCATGGAGTCAATAAGCCTGCGGATGGTGTCCTGAGGGATGGCACTCCATTCCCTTTCAACCATTTGCCACAGTTCGTCCTCTGAACGAGGCAGTGACAGGTTCTTCGAACGGCGTCCAATCACGTCCCACACATGTTCGATTGGTGACAAGTCAGGAGAGTATGGTGGCCAGGAAAGCATCTGTACACCTCGTAGAGCATGTTGGCTGATTCGAGCACTGTGAGGCCGGGTGTTATCCTGTTGAAAAATTGCATTTGGCAGACCCTGAAGGTAGGGGATTGCCACCGGCCACAGTACATTATCTACATATCGTTGGGCCGTCATAGTGCCCCGAATACGAACTAGAGGTGATACAGAATTGTATGCAACAGCGCCCCAAACCATTATGCCACGTTGTCACACTGTGGGGCGTTCCACAGTTACTGCTGGATTCGATCTTTCTCCACGTCGACGCCACACACGTATGGATGACTATCGCTGGACAAACAGAAGCGGGATTCATCTGAGAACACTACAGTTTGCCATTCTGCCATCCACGTCGCTCTGGTCCGGCACCATTCCAAACGTTGGAGCCTGTGCTGTGAGGTCAATGGCAGTCTTCTTAGCGGGCGCCGTGATTGCAGGCCACGTGCAACCAGTCGACGGGAAATGGTTCTGGTCGACACAGGAACATCCAGGGTACCTTGCACGTACTGCAGAATCGACGTACAAGTGACTTGCGGGTCCGCCACAGCTTGTCGGTGAATCCGTCGATCCAAGCGGTCTGATGTCACTCTGGCTGCACCTGCACCCCTCAATGTGGCTACATTTCCTCTTTCCAACCATCTCCGACACAGCCGATGCACAGTGCTTGCATCCATGTGGATATCAGCTGCAATTTGACGTATGAACCAACCACCCCTTCCCAGTCCGATCACCATACCCCTTGTAAAGTCGTCTATATGCTGGAAGTGTCTTCGTTGAGGACGGCGTGGCATTTCCTCTTATCACACGTATCCTTCGAGACAAAAACCAAATTTCTCCAATAATTAGTCTGGCAGAAAAACCGACATGAACATAGTCCACTTTTCAACTTCATTCTCTTATATCTTACTTCACGTGTGTCAGAGAGCTGCGCATTTCATATCATTTGCATAACTCAGTGCGTCTACGGTAAAATTTGCATGAATTTCTGACCACTCCTTCTTGGTGTTGCATTTTCAATGTTGAGCAGTGTATTAAAAACTGAGTATCTTTCCATCTGTCTTTCTATCTATCTAGTGTCTAAAATTTTTTTGTGCAACCTCCGAGACATCTGCGCATGCGCCAAGTCTTTTCGGACTCTCTCGAAATAGGGGGGAAAGCAACGAGGAAGTAGCAAGCAAACAAAAGCTGAAGGCATCGGGTAGTGCGCATCCTGAAACCTATCTCCCCTTTTTCAGATGGAAGCGCCCGTGGCTCCCAGGCGCACAATACGCAAAGAGAGAGTATGCCCTGCTTTTTTCTCTTGAACGCCGATGAACTGAAAATCGAACTAGGTACTGATAGATTCGTAATTTTCCAGGCTTCATTAGTTTTAATTTACCTAAGGTTTGATAAAAGGATTCTGAAGATATTGAGAAAAATCTTCAAATTTTTGCCAAAATTTAGTGATTTGTCATTAAATATTAAAATCCATTGTTATAAAATGCGGCCGATATGAAACAGTAATAATAATGAGAATTTTCGAATGAAGACTTAACTGAATCAAACATGAAACTCATTTGCGTATCACGTATGTGGTATTTTTATCACAAGCAACTTGTAATTTTTTGAAACATAAATTAATTGAAAAGCCATCAACTAATATTAAAAACTGACTTTTTTCTTTCTACCTATGTCCTGCTTCTTTTCCCTGAACGCCAACAAACTAAAAGTCGAACCATGTACCGATAGATTCATCATTTTTCAGTCTTATTAGTTTTAATTTACCTAATTATATGATATTGATTAATGAAGATATAAATTAATACTTCTTTTCCGACCAATTTCCTCCTTTCGGAGTAACTGTGAATTCTATTGTGAAACAAGTAAGTTATCTCTAATGGCTTAGAAGAAATCACATGATTATAAAATATTCAAGTTTTTAAAATTTTTGTTCAGAGGCAACTTGTGCAAAGTTGGGAAAAGTTATCATTTAAAAAGTAAATGTAGCTGGGGTTTTCTTTTCATTTGCATATTATTTTAATATGCCTGATTGACATTTATAACAGAAAGGGAAAAAATATATATTATTAATCAAAACCTTTGGAAAAGACAAAGTAGTCATCAACAAACAGCATTTTTGTCCAAGCTTAATTGATATATTCACATTGTCTCCTTCAACCAAGCCTCCTCCAAATGTGATAGGATAGCACCACTGGCAGCAAACATCAGAAACAGAAGATGGCAGAATAATTTTTAACTGAAAAGTGGAAGAAATATCAGCTAAAATAAATAGCTAATGATAAAGAAAATATTAAAGCATCATAAAAATGACTCGCTATGAATATTTTTTAGTTGAAATATTTGTCCCAGCAAATACAATTTTCCACTTTTTTTTCTTAGTTGGAATATAAATTACAAATGCTACATATAATCAAGCAGTTGACTTTTCTAGTTTTTACAATGTTAAATAAAGTACTATAATGCAGCAAAAAATCATTTAAACTCAAAAATACAGGATCTCACCTCAATTACTAAACAACAGATGTGATAAAATTTAAAATAAATTACATAAATAACCAAATATAAAGAAAAATACAAAAATTGTTCGACTAAATCAAAAGAGTTGGAAACCGTAATGTGGTGCAATAGAATAAACAGTATGAATGGAAATCAAAGTAAATAACATTGTTTGCGTTAATATACTTCGTAATAAAAGCTAGGTTTTTATAACATTATTCTGAACTGTAATCATTTTTTTTTTTTTTTTTTGAAACTGAGAATTGGAACACCACGCTGTTGACTTTAAGCGCGTGTTGACTTACTGGATATTCGTAAAAACAGGAAATTACGTTGCAAGGAGGAAATGTAAATGCTTCGCCTGCTAGTACATTTTCTTTTTTAATATTATGTTCATCATTTGCTCGCAATTCTAAATGAGCTGAAATTTTTCTTTCCATTTCATAATTTTCAGATCTACCCGTTTGTTCGACTGAAACATACTGGTACTATAGGAAAAACTATTAACGATGTTTCTTTTTATTATTATTTTTAAAGGTTTCTCAAATGTTTTCTACTTAGCTGGCAAGAAAAATTGTTTTCGTACTGAAACCAAAATTTCGTCAACTGCATAAATTCTGTTATTTTAAGATAAAGATATTTTCATTGTAAAAATCCTGAGTTTTCACCATTGAAATGAAACCTACGAAAAAAAAAAGCTTTTGTTTACAAATAAATCTGTCAACTCTTCACTTCAGCTCGATTTTCTCTTTAACGATAGCCACAAAAAAAAAAATAAAGAATAAACCGATCTTTAAATTATTACTTTTAAGAAATAATTCAGATCATGAAAAACAAGATTTTTTTTGAAATTTTTCAGTGCTTTTCAAAGATTAAAATTGTGAAGATAGTAATCCAAAACCTTTGCTGACTACTTCCTGTGATGTAAATATTTTCTCCATGACATTTGTACTCCATAATGCTGCACATGTGTGTGTCCGTCGTTTCGTAAACACAAAATATTACAAGTATACTTGTCAAAATATAGAAATTAATAATGCCTAAGAAAGATCCATCGCTGGGCAGATGCTTAATACGTGCTCATAAGAAAAGGTCCAATTTTGTAATCAGAGATGGATATGTAAGATTGTTTATTTTCTAACATGTTTACTTGTTTGTTTTCAGTGTATGAACAAGATTTCTAACTAAAAAGTATCCTAAATAACGTTGAGAAATCAAAATATTTACAAAGGAAAAATAAATTATTCATTTTCTTTCTTTTAGCGACATACCAGTGATTTACTAGACGGTCGTGATTTTGGAAAACTAAATTTAAATAGCGTTACTGAGCAATCGTCATTAGATGATTTTCTGGATAAGGCAGCTCTTGCTGAAAAAGAATATAATGAAGGTGAGGCACTGGCAATGAAATTATGTTCTTTGTTTAAAATTTTTCCATGAATTCTTATTTCTTATTTGACGATAATTGTGTGAAATAGTATTTTTAATCCTTTTAATCTCCTCAGTGCCAATTGGTTTCGAAATAATCAAAGTTGATTGGTTCCATGTCAGTGGTGTAGTAGAGAGGGTAGACAATGTGCTCCATCCCTTCATAATTTTCAATTCACCCCCCCCCCCCATTTATGTATTTCAATATCTTTTAAAATGACTCTACATTGACAATTTAGTGTTTCAAATTCACCTTTGGCCAGCAACAATTCAATGTGATCCCTGAAATGAATATTTCATAGACTGATAATAAAACACCTTTATATCATATTCTAATTTATTTTGAATCATTTGAGAACTTGCATTACGAATTTTTTGAACTTTTTTTTTTCTGATTAAAGTTTTTTGTATAGTGATAACAATACATAAGCGTAAAATTGAGTTATTTTTATAATCATAAGAAAAAACTTGTAACTATTTTGGGTCAAGCAATACTTAGAAAGAAAATTAAAAGTGCTATTAAAGTATTTTAATAATCAAAGTCATTGTATAAAACAGTGAGTACCCTAAGCAACCGTCCCTAAGCAAGGGCTAAGGCAGGAACATGCAATACACCGCCAACTCGGTTATTTCCATCCATGGACTGCAGTTTCGTGCTTATTATGCACTCATCAGTATGGAATAGAAAGTAACCGAGTTGGAAGAAAAATCCTCTTATAGAACAAAGAGAGTCAAAAAAACTAGTAGCTAATGTGAAATTAGAATGCCTATTCCATGTTGATGCACGAAACTGAAGCCCATGGATGGAAATACCTGAGTTGGTGGTGTATTGCAAAGTCATTGTATTTTAAACTGTGGTGCAACAAGTGTCATACGAGTATCAAGTGCTCTGTCACTCGATACTCGGCCGAGTCGTGAAAGGCTGAGTACTGGGTACTTGGCCAAAGTGTTCCTTGTTATGCCTCATTTCTAAATGCTCCCAAAAGAAAAGCTATTGCTTTTTACCTTAGCTACCAAAGGTCGTGACTTAATTGCCATACATCTATTCAGAATCGAAATCCTTCAATTGATAAAATAGATGCTTCTCATCATCATTGTTTAGCCCTTTCTGTTGGTGGTATGTGCAGGATATACTGGCAAATGAAAAAACTTATTGAGAAATACTAAACTTTTGTTTTGTTTGTTCTTTTTCACATTTATGTGTTATATATTTGCACTTACCTGTCGTGGGAAATTTCATTGGTTTCCTTCATTTTGCATTTCCTTCTGTTGTAAGATAAATGTATCTGTTTTTGGGAATCACTTTTAAGATATGAAATTACAAAAGAGTTACTTTTATATCATTTTTTAAAATATTCTTTATAAAGTTTTTTTTTTCTTTCTTGAGTAATGGCAAATTGCTATCTGTTTTCATTTTCAAACATAGTTGCCATTTTGGCTCTTTTTTCCGATTGAACCCAGAGCCATCCACCAGGTGGGTAGACAGTGGTCCTTGCTTGTGCGTAGAACTGTTCCTCCACTTCCACCCCATCCTGGTGGTGGTGTCCATGACCTACGCAAACACCATTACACGACACTCATCAACACACATACACACACTTATCTCAATACATAATTGCGAAAAATATATTTGAATTCAATGTGTCAAAATTTAAATTATTTTTATTATTGTATAGATATAAATATATATATACTGTCGTCCTCTCTTAATCGGGGTAACGGATAAACAAATACCCCGCTTATACGAATAAAATATCTCGCAACAATATCTCGCAACGGAATATTTCCCATGCTGTTAACGCAATGTTAAAGATACCTGTTTAATCGAATACCCCACTTAATCGAATAATATTTCTCGGAACCGACAGTATTCGTTAAAGCGGGGCCAACAGTATATATATTTTCTTTTAAAAGAAATTAAGTTGGTAGCACATAAATCGTTGAAATCAACATGTAGATTATGCACTGAAGCTTCATGGAAACGTTATTTTCTCAATTTATTTATTTTGCCTAACAAGTTTTTTTTTATTATTGTCACTTGTAGAATTTGCGGACATAAAAATTGTTGAAACAGACACTTCTAATGGTATTTTATCTGAAGAGGAAAAGATTCTTATTTCTGAAGCTCAAGAAAAAAACAAAGAAGTTTTAAGCATTCCTCGCAGGTAAGCTAATTGAATTATCTTTTACTGCAATGTTAGTTTTCTGAAATTTTCATAAATTCTCAGAAATTTGTCCTGACTGTTCCCAGAATTTGTTCAATTATTCTACAAAAGAAAGAAGAGGGAAAAATCTTTAAAACATGTGGATCTCAAAGTTATTTTGTTTTTCTTTCCCCTCTCTTTTCTTTTTGCAGGGTGTCCGCGTATATGGAAAGTCATTTAAAGTCAGGGAAAGTCATGGATTTCAAATATGATCGAAATTGGTCATGGAAAGTCATGGATTTCAGCGAAAAATGTCCAAAAGTCATGGAAACTGACTGTTTATCAAGGATTTTAGCGCTCCGGACTGATTGAAATTTTTCCCGCGATCTCGGAAGAACGAAAACACTTCTGCCGTCATTCTACTTCGTTATTGGGTGCAATCTGATTTCTCAATTACAATTTCCAACAAGTTGCATTGTGTTGACCAATCAGATGAATTCTCAACGTTAAAACCGTGAGCGGCGAATTTTGTGTAACTGCGCATGTGCTGCGCGGACTCCGTCATCTGATAAAATATGACCTTGAACGACAAAAATATAGACTCGATGGTTTTTTTGATGTTTTTTCCCCGGCATAGGCAGATTTGCCTTTTACATTTGGTCTCCTCCCCCCCCCTACCCGCTTCATTTGATTCCTTTTTCTTTTAAAACTTGTTTGAATCTTTTTCTTTCGAGGAGTTTTATGCAAAAGAAAAACAAATTAAAAAACGATGTTGAATTTTAAAGAATCGTGTAGGTAGGGGGGGGGCAGGAACTCAACGAGTTCCGTTTTGAAGTCAGATTTCGCCTCACTCATATCAGGATCTAAACTTACAGTAAAATTTATGGACAGACAATTCATTGCTACATGAAAGTACGTTTGAGGACAAGCACGGTGGGGAGGAGGGTGTCGGTAGGAAAAGATCGTTTTTTGACCTCAAAAGCGAACGGACTTCTGTTGCTGTGAAACGCAGTCGCCATGTTTGGTCATTTGCTTTGCAAGATAGAATATTAAGTGCATAATTTTCCAAAAACAAAGCAGAGTTCGTTTTTTTTTTTTTTTTTTTTTTTAAGTCATGGAAAATAGTTCGCAAAAGTCATGGAAAGTCAGGGAAAGTCATGGAATTGAAAAGTCCAGGTTGAGCAGATACCCTGTTTTTGTCACTTTTCTTTTTATTTTCAGGTATCAGTTTACCATTCTTTAGTTTTCTTTCTTCTATTTTTTTACAGCACCTACACATTACCATGCATACTTTTTTACATGATTAACAGAAATAATAAGGTTTGCTTTCATGTTGCTTAGCAAATCTCTTTAATACATGTCAAAACTTGTTGTTATTCTTTAGACATACACATAAATTTAGTTTTTTTAATTTTACGTTCCATTAGCATGCGCTAATGGATATGTAATGGGATACATTACATGGGATACATACTCAATAAGAATAAGAAAAGAAGGTTTTATATATTGTTTTCATTATGTAGGAATGTGAGTGCTTCTTTTTACAAGTTTTAACAAAGCTGCATTTTGTTGCTGAACTCTTAATACAGTAAAACCCTGATTACCACACATTATTTAGTCATTTATTTACTATGGCAGGTGTATACTGAATGAGAAAAATCCTCCCATTTTTACTTAAGGATTGCTTAAAATACTTTCCTATTCCCCCCTCCTCCTCTCCTTCCAAGATCACCAAACCTGACTCTTTGAAACCTGATTTTTATCATTTGCACTCTTTATGCCTGTAAATAACTGACCCAGAGCAGTTTAATGGGCTTAAAACATTACTCTTGCCTCCTCGTTTTTTTTTTGCTGTAGCTTTACTTAGTCTGTTTGCCTGATTTGCTGTGTAATTGATTTACAATAATGAGCAATTCATTTTTAGCTTTTGCATATGTTTTTACTAACACTGGTATTGTTTTTAGTTAAATTGAAATGCATGTGGAATTTTCTTTTTTTAAACTTTTGTATAATCAGTCTTGTATCTTTATTTACGTATTTTGCTGATTATTCCTAAAATTCGCTTATTAACCAGAATCTTACCGGAAGATAGTAGGGAGTTTACTGTATTTACCACAAGTCTGAAATGTAAAGGGATATTTTGTTCCCCAATTGAATTCATCTTATCATCAGACAGCATGAGAAAAGATGAGAATGAGATGAAAAAACTACTTTGTATTCCCATTACATACAATTATTGCTTGGTTGTGCTGATTACGTAATTTGCATTTTGTTTTGAAACAGGCCATCATGGAATGCTGATACATCAAAGGATGAGTTGGAGGCAAAAGAAAGAGAGGCTTTCCTGCTTTGGCGAAGAAAGTTAGCTTTGTAAGTTTCCATTTATGTGTCTTCAATAATTTAGTTTGTTCAATAAAAGCTGCACTCATAAATTAAGTTAGATCTAGCATTGAAGCAATTAATATCAATTACTTTTTGCATTTAAGAAAGCCAAAATGTACTATATTGTTATTGGTCTTATTTAAAACCGCTGCCACCTCATAGAACTATAATTTTAATTTTAAAGAGAAAATAGTCATGTCATGAATTTGTTAGTTAATTAGTGTTCTTCTTTTTAAGATATGTCCACTGAGGCATATTCTAATTAAACTGTTTAATCAGCATGTGCACACGCACACAAAATCATTATTGACCATGATCAAAGCTAACTCAATCAGAATCAAATTATAAACTTTCATGTATATACCATATCCAGATAAGCAAATTATAACTTATACGTAGTTATTTGTGAGTACGTATGTGTTAGTTTTATTTATACTAGTTATTTGTGAGCTTTTATTATGTATATGGAACAAGTAAATTTTTGCAACAAACCATTTGCATACAATTGCGCTATAAATGGATTTTTGCCTCCAGCTTGTTTAATTCCTATTCCGTGCTGATGAGTGCATAATAAGCACTAAACTGCAGTCTATGGATGGAATAAACGAGCTGGTAGTGTATTGCATGTTTCTGCCTTAACCATGGCTTAGGGGCGTTTACTTACTGCTTTATAAACCATTTGCAGTTTCCAACATTGTGAATAAGGAAATAGTTCTCTCTATGGAAAAAAAATGAACTTAAAATAATAAATAAATAAATGAAAAATAAATTAAATAATTCAAGAATAAAAGCTTATGTTCAATGAAAGATGAAACATTAAATAAAATTTTAAATTGTTTGTCATGTGAAGGAAACTTTTATATTTTTTCTGGCCATGTTTTATTTAAATATTATAGGGAAAACTATTTATGTACTTTACTTTTATTTTTATTTTAAAGGAAACTTTATTTTCCTGTCTTTCCACTTTACTTCTTAATTACAATGATGTTTTACATTGCAGTGTCTGCAAAAGATCACAAAAATAACTTATTTGTCATCGTTTGCAGTTAATATTATTTGATGTGGAATCTTGAGTGACATATTGAGCTTAACAGAGGCTACATTTGTTCTCATTAATGTACTATAAACATAAATAGAATTCCAAAATTTCTGATGTGAAAAATCTTTGTATGTAGAAATATGAACTGCATATTGGTTATGGAATTTGATTTGTAATACAAAAAGTTTTGTTGCAAAGCAATTATTACTGTACAAAGTGAATATTTCTACTTATTGCTTTTTAAATAGTCACTTGTCTCTTTAATCAAAAATTAGGTTGCAAGAAGAGCAGCATATTAATTTAACTCCCTATGAAAAGAATCTGGAAATTTGGAGGCAGCTCTGGAGAGTCATTGAGAGAAGGTATGTGCAGTTTCTAAGAACTGGAAATGTCTTTAAGCAATGAAAAATGAAATTTATATGCTAGTAAAAATAAGGAATGCTTTAAATCTTTTGTTTTTTACTTTGAAACTTGTATTTAAAATTTTGAACGTTATTGTTGTAAATACAACTAGATTTCAATATTTTAGTACATGAATATTGATTTACATTTTTCATTATAATTTTAGTGATGTCGTTGTTCAGATAATTGACGCAAGAAACCCTTTACTGTTTCGGTGTCCAGATCTGGAAGCTTATGTAAAAGAAGTTAATGAAAGTAAAATTAATGTTCTGCTGTTAAATAAAGCAGATTTCTTGACAGAAAGTGAAAGGTAAATATTTTTGTAGTGTATTAATCATTTCTTTCTCTATGTTCTTTGCAAACAAAATCCAATGAGGTATATGTGATCAAAATGATTCAATGTTCTTTTTCTTTGCCCTAAAATGCATTATTTTTATTGCCTCTGTCTTCCTTCATGTTTAGTATAAATGTGAAACAAAATTTTTCATTACTTTTATGGAACTATTTTTCTATCATTATTGAATAATATTTTGTATATTTTTTTTACTACTACAAATTAACAAAAACAAATTAAATGCATTTATTAACAAAATTTTTCATTACTTTTATGGAATTATTTTTCTATCATTATTGAATAATATTTTGTATATTTTTTTTACTACTACAAATTAACAAAAACAAATTAAATGCATTTATTTTTCTCTGTGAATTTCTGTTGCTGTAGACTTATTGAATGAAAATTATTTTCATTGTAAACCTTTTTTGCTCTTTTTCTTTCCCCTAGAATGCGCTATTTTTGTTTCCCCACATTTTTGGTATAATTGTAAAATGTAATTTTTACATTGCTTTTATGGAACTATTTTTTTATCCTTTCAGAGAATAATATATTATTTTGTTTTTTATTGAAACAAATGAACAGAATTAATTTCATTTACCATTTTGTAAAAAAAAAATTCACATAAAAAGTTACAACTGATTTCACATGCCGAGCTTTATATCGCCACCCTATATTTCCACATTGAGGCTTAAGGTTGCTTTAGCATTTTCGTGAATAAAAAGTGCACTAAGATTGCCTTAATGCTGATGTAGGGGAAAAATGCCCTGGATAAAAAAAAAAAGTTTGTTATTAGAAAAAACAAAGTTATTAAAAAATCAGTTTTTACTAATTTAAAAGTGTCTGCCATTAAAAGAGTATTGAAAAACCTAGAATCTTGGCTGAAGTTGGGAAATTTTTGAGCTTCAGCTTCAGAGAAAATACAACTCTAAAGTGATGCAGCTTTAGGTTTACAAAAGTAAGGGATATAAGGAAATTCCTTTGCCTTATATCTCTTGCTATGGCACATAATTTATTCCCTTTGTTTCACCTTATCAACCTTGTGAAAAATTTCAGAATAAAATATTATGTTTTTTTTTTTTTAAACTGCACAGTTTTGTGAATCAAGCTTAAAAAACTATTGAAGTGTGCAAAACTTCAACAATTTCCTTTGTGTATGAATGAGTTATATACCATATTAGTTTACTTTTTTTGCAGACAATGCTGGTGTGACTATTTTGAAAAAAATGGAGTGCAGATTGCCTTCTTTTCAGCTTTACAAGAAATTGAAAAAGAGTCTGAGGTTTTTATTTTTAATTTTTAATTATATTGCATTTAGTGACAATAGATATATTTATAACCTAATTAATCTTACCTACTATTTTTCGGTTCCTGAAATCCAGAATTCAACCCATAAATAATGTTGCGTATGATTTATTTTATTATTGCATTTTAAAGAGTCATACATAACATATTTGGATATTTCTTATATTTTCCTTAGTTATTTGATTTTTTAAATTCATTTATTTTATTCTTCTTACTAGTTTGAATGGCATAAATTATTTTAAACTTTTTTTACTTAATTTTTTACTTCCAGGAAGAAGATTCTGTTTCCGAAAAGGTAGAGAAACCAAGTGATTTTTCTTCTGTCAAAAATGATCCCAAGATTTTGTCAAGAGATGAACTCATTGACTTTTTTAAATCCGTTTGCAAACTGGTAAAGGAAAATGAAATTTCTAATGTTGGTCTGGTGAGTTTTCTTTTTCTCTTTTTCATAAATAATTTTTCTTCATTGCTTTATTGTGTCCATAAACATAGGAGTTGTTAAATAAAATTGTGCTTTAAAATTAGATATATTTGATGCTTCAATACTATTTTACAGTTAATTAAATTTTTTGTGAAACTAAATTTAGGTTGGGTATCCAAATGTTGGAAAAAGCAGCACCATAAACGCAATTCTCATGAGTAAGAAAGTCTCAGTGTCAGCTACACCTGGAAAAACAAAACATTTTCAGGTAAACAATTGCATTCAGTATTTTATTGATAAAGTAATGTTCTATCATGATTGATTAAAACTTTGTAATCTAGATTACTTGAATTTGTAGCATGGAAAAGCATCTGTTGCATATTTTTGCAGTCTAAAATTATTTGTTGTAACTCTATACTTTAAATTTGAAAAATATAAATCAAGAAACTTTTGTGTAATGAATTTTCCTAAATTGTGTTACAAGAATAAAAATCTTGCTTTATTAATTTTTATTTTCTCTCCTATTTTATATTTTCTGTGTCGTTATTTACTTAACCTTACCGATGATTTAGCAATCATAGCATTCTCCTTTGTCATATTGTATGTTTGTAAAGTAAACGCTGTAATATCTTAACCAATCTAAATAATAAAAATCCTTGACTTTGTGCAAAGATAAAAGAAACTGTTTGCGACATTTAAAAGCTAATATCTTTACATCCAATCATGCTCAGCACATGCTGATATCTGATTGGTCTAACTCATGTTTCTTTTGTATTTAAACTCTCCCTATTCATTGTTCATTCCGCTTATGTGCTAGGCACCGACAAAGGGTCTATTGCCTTTGAAATACGTTGCCGTTTTAATCATACTTATTGTTCTTTTAAACGTTGGGAATAGTTTTATTCAATCTAATTAAGTTCATGTATATAATATTTATGGGTTTTATTTATTTATTTTTTAGACATTTATTGTTGACAGTGATCTTTGTTTGTGTGATTGTCCTGGTTTGGTTTTCCCCAATTTTGTCTCTACAAAAGCAGAAATGGTCATCAATGGAATATTGCCGATAGATCAACTGACTAATTGGGTGCATCCAGTGTCTTTAATATCCTTTTCGTTTTGCAACATGTTTGCTTTAAATCTGCTTTTTCATTTTCACTTTTCAACCTATAAATAGATAACAATCAACAATAGGGACTGCAAGCTGTCTCATTTATTACCGAAATGGCTGAGGTCATTTATTACCGCAATGACAAGATTTGTATCTTAAGAGAATAAGCTTGATTTGTTCAAAACTTCACTGAGCGCAGAGCCCCTTATAAATGTAAAACATGTTGACTTCTCTGCAAGACTCTTATAGTAATGTGTACTATTTAGGATTTTATTTTTTAAAAGTATTTTGTTAATTATAATCAGGTAATTAATATGACTGAGCTATTTCAATATGTTATTAATTTGAAAATATACATCTTATTTGTGATTAACATGATCTAAAATGTTAAATGTTAATAATAATTTTTTGTTTATATAATGAGGCCCCATGAGAACTAAAACAGTCAGTGCCACTAAGTGGGTCTTGTCTCAGTCCATCATGGGAGGGGGGGGAGGTGTCAAGTGCCCCCCTAACTTTGAAATTTAATATATTTGCATGCAAGTTGGAGGGGTCTTTGCTGTTTTAAAATAATGATCCTTTCATTCCTCATGTCTTAAGATTTCTAAATCGAGGCTCTGGTAAGATTTAGCAAGTGTTGTATCATTCAGCAGCACTTTTATAATATTAAAGCTCAATTTTCATTATTTGTGATAAACAATTTATTGGTGTTGTAAAACTAGCTTTGTTTATTTATTCCAACCAACAAGTGCTTAATAGTGATTTGAGAAGAATGATGCCCTCAGGGTTGCCACAGGATACTTAAATGCTACTTTTTGCTACTTTTTTGGACACAAGGCGACTTTAGCTACTTTTTTACGCAAAAACAGACCAAAAAGCTACTTTTTTTCACTGAATCTGCTTTTTTGGAGACTTTTTTCCCCACCTGACGTAAGTTTTCTTTTGAAACACCTGGAGATTTTCTTTCAGCCATGGTTTTAAATAATTTTCATTTCAAGAATAAAACCTTTCCTAAAAAGACGTTATGGGCTGCACCGATCCACTGCATCCAATCAACAAGTTGGGCGTGGCTTAAGTGATGCGAAAACAAAAGTCAATCTTGTATGGAATTAATTTGTATTCTTCGTACATTACTGATATCTACGCTTTTCCAAAAGCTGAAACCTTATACAGTGCAATGCAAAAGAGGAGACAAAATGCAAATATATGAATAAAAAGAAAACTATTCAGCAAAATGCTTTCAAATTTCTGCTGCAGGTAGACAATATTGTCCCAAATACGTGTGTGGAGTTTTTAAAAAAATAACCGAAATAAAAATCGGAAACTAGAAAAAACATTTTTTTTGCTGTTGCAAAAGTTCAGACAAAAGTCAGATTTTATGCAACTTGAAAGGTAATTATTGGAGGAAAGGTGGGACTTTTTGCTTCAACTTTAAGGTGCAGAGATTGCTGAATGAATAATCAAACTTCTATATCTCTGTAGTTCTCGTGTAAAGAGGAAGAGAAAGTTCGAAAGCCGAAATTTGGAAATGAATCCACTTTGCTGATTTTTCGTCTTTTAAATTGGCCCTAGTATGATAGTACATTGTTTTTTACTTCGTGGAGAGCAAATTCAGACATGTGTGTTGATCAAAAAGGCCAAGAAAATTTATATTTCTTAAGGATGAAGGAATTGTAAAAACCAGGGCTGCGGAGTCGGAGGAAAAATGGTCGACTCCGACTCCGGGATTTTAAAACTTTCGACTCCGACTCCGACTCCTGCTTTTTTTTAACTATTTTTTTCCCAAATATGAAGAGGGAAAAACCCTAAACAAAGGTTGAAATATTAAGTCCATTTTAAAAAGTTTCATTTTTATTCATGGTCGTAGCCAGGACTCACTTTAGGGGGGGGGGATATAGTCTAAGATCCCACCGCAGTTTATCTACACTCATAGCGTACACTCATCACGTTTATATCAAATTAAAGCACATGTTTTTCTGAACGTGATGCACTAAGTCTTCGTATGTAAAAGTGCCCGAAACCTATAGGCAGCCTGGTCTAAACGGGACATTTGAATGTAGTATTTCTACACTCATTGCGTACACTCATCACGTATATATCAAATTAAAGCTGAGTTTTTCCTGAATGTGATGCACTAAGGCTGCCTATGTAAAAGTGGCCGCAACCTCTAGGCAGCCTGACCTAAACAGGTCACATGAATGTAGTATTTCTACACTCATCACGTATATATCAAATTAAAGCTGATTTTTTTCTGAAAGTGATCTTCTAAGACTGCCTCTGTAAAAGGGGCCGCAACCTGTAGGCAGCCTGCATAATAGGTCACATAAATCTCAAATTTTTTCACTCATCACATGTATATCAAATTAAAGCAGATTTTTTTCTGAAAGTGATGCACTAATCTTCCACTGGAAAAGTGGCCGCAACCTATAGACAGCCTGGTCTAAACAGGCCACATGAATGTAATATTTCTACATTCATCGCGTACACTCATCACGTATAGATCAAATTAAAGCTGATTTTTTACTGAACGTAATGCATTAAGGCTGCCTATGTAAAACTGGCTACAACCTCTAAGTAGCCTGGCCTAAACAGGTCACATGAATGTAGTCTTTCTACACTCATTGCGCACACTCATCAGGTATACATTAAATTAAAGCTGATTGTTTCCTGAACGTGATGCACTAAGGCTGCCTATGGAAAAGAGGCCGCAACCTCTAAGCAGCCTGGCCTAAACAGGTCACATAAATGTAGTCTTTCTACACTCATCGCGTACACTCATCACGTATATATTAAGTGAAAGCAGATTTTTTTCTGAAAGTCATGCACTAAGGCTGCCTATGTAAAAGTGACCGCAACCTCTTACCAGCCTGGCCTAAATAAGTCACATGAATGTAGTATTTCTACACTCATCGCGTACACTCATCACATATATATCAAATTAAAGCTGATTTTTTTCTGAAAGTGATGCACTAAGGCTGCCTATATAAAAGTGGCCGCAACCTGCAGGCAGCCGGGTCTAAATAAGTTACATAAACGAAGAATTTGACATTTATGTGACCTGCTAGGCAGGCTGCCTACAGATTGCGGCCACTTTTACATAAGCAGCCTTAGTGCATCACTTTCAGAAAAAAATCAGCTTTAATTTGACATATACGTGATGAGTGTACGCGATGAGTGTAGAAATACTACATTTATGTGACGTGTTTAGGCTAGGCTGCGTAGAGGTTGCGGACATTTTTACATGGGCAGCCTTAGTGCATCACGTTCAGGGAAAAATCAGCTTTAATTTGATATATACGTGATGAGTGTACGCGATGAATGTAGAAATACTTCATTGATGTGACCTGTTATGCCAAGCTGCCTACAGGTTGCGGCCACTTTTACATAGGCAGCCTTAGTGCATCACTTTCAGAAAAAAATCTGCTTTAATTTGATATAGACGTGATGAGTGTACGCGATGAGTGTAGAAATACTACATTCATGTGACCTGTTTAGGCCAGGCTGCCTAGAGGTTGCGGCCACTTTTACATAGGCAGCCTTAGTGCATCACGTTCAGGAAAAACTCAGCTTTAATTTGATATATACGTGATGAGTGTACGCAATGAGTGTAGAAATACTACATTCATATGTCCCGTTTAGGCCAGGCTGCCTATAGGTTTCGGGCACTTTTACATACGAAGACTTAGTGCATCACGTTCAGAAAAAAATGTGCTTTAATTTGATATATACGTGATGAGTGTACGCTATGAGTGTAGATAAACTGCGGTGGGATCTTAGACTAATAGCAAGCTGGGGTATCCCAGTCGGAGGTCATGAGAGGTCATTGTGACCTCTCAAAAAGTTCAATTTTCTCAAGAACTCTCGCAGGTAATTTCACCACATTTATCTCAATTCTCGGAGGTCACTGTGACCTCCCAAAAAGTTCATTTTCTCCAGAGCAATAGACAAGTGCCGCTCTTGTCATTTGACTCCGTACAAAACTAATCCTTTTCTTGTTAAATGGCCAGACTTTATTTTAACACATTGCATTTTTGCTGCAAAGACCCGTCATTTGAAGCCCTTTTTAATGATCCTAGATGCTTAGGATTTGGATATTGGACGCTGAAAATTTGTATCTGTTAGTTTCAAAGATATGTTTTCACCTCCATAAAATTTCATCCAAATCGGAGGTGGTCGGAGTCGGAGTCGACATGTTTTTCAGCGACTCCGACTCCGACTCCTTTGGTCCAAAATCAGTCCGACTCCGACTCCGCAGCCCTGGTAAAAACTGCTCAAACTGGCGATTCGCCCCTTAATCCTACAAAACTTCTACTTGGGTCAAAAACAGCATGTGACAGCTAAGTAGATAAACAACTGAATCGGAATGCCCCCCCCCCCCAAAAAAAAAAAAAAAGAATTGTGCTTGAGCCTCTTCGGAAACAGTGTCCCAACTAAGCCAGATTTTAATGGTAAAAGTAGCACAGCTTATGCTCTTCAAATATTTTCTCTAGTCAAGCTAATAGAATTATAATCCATCTAAGCCACCCAAATTTTAATAATTTTCATCAGAGAAAGAAACATTCATTTTTCGTCAGTCACATTTAGCCTCATGGTAATTAGTGAAGTTCAATATCCAGGATAGCTCTATCGGAAGATAAATCTTTGATGTCAGAACGTGTATTGAATGACAGGCTTATTATAAGATGCTCTGAAGCGCCATTCTACAGTTGCACAATTCCAAATTGATAAGGAACTTTTAAATTTAGCTTATGGTGCATGCAAATCATACCAGTTCTACCTCGAAGACCAGAAGAAAGAGAAGGAAGAGCAATTGTGAGATTAGAAAACGAAAATGAAGAAAAGTTGAAACAAAGAAAAATAGAAAAAAAAAGCTGTCAAGTTTGAAGGAATCTGTTAAAAATTTAGAAGAAAAAGTCAAATTAGAAAAAAAGAGAGAGAAAAGAAACTCAAAAATCAGCTGATGTACTTTTTAAACAGACAAACCAGAGGCTAAAATCAGCTATTGAAGCAAAAGACATTGAAAGTATTAGAATAGCTCAGCAGTATAAAGTTGAGGAATAGGGAAAGAGAGAATGAAGATGAAGAAAATAAATTAAATTGCTTAGTGAACAAAAGGAAAACTACTTTGATAGAATCATTTTTCTGTAAAAAACCAAAAACATAGATTTTCGGAGCAATTTTTCTGTATTTATATGAGTATATTATTATTTTTTCTTTTGGATGACAGCAGTCTTGTAAAGTAAGCAACCTCGGTTGTATTCTTTTGTTTTTTTTCCCCCTCATTTGTACCTTTAATCTGATGCATTAGTTCAAAATATGTCTATTTTCTGAACTTGTTTTAAAGCATTACTCATGATTCAGTTTAGCTTGTCACATGTTTCTATTCAGCTTCTTTGCACCTTTTTTTTTTTGGCTACTTTTTTTGCAACTTTTTTTTATTTTGAAGGCAACTTTTTTAGTATTTTTAGGCGACTTTTGCTACTTTTTTGTAACATTTTTCCTGTGGCAACCCTGTGCCCTGAACTACATTGTATACTGCTTTTCGACATTTTTAGTTAAGTTAAAATTGTTATGGTACCTTAATTGTTTTTAAATTACCAAGTGCATTCCACGTCATATTCTCCAGTCTACATATTCTGTACTGATTCCGGCTCCAGCTGAAGGAGCTGAGCACAAGCATCCAACTGCTGAAGAATTTTTAAATGCACATGGCTGTAAGTATAGTGATGCTTTTTCCATCCTGTTTTGAAACCAAGAGTTGATCCAAGATTAAATTTAGTAAAGAGTCATTTACTTTAATTGTTAAGCATTGATAAATTATCAAAATGAGGTTTCTCAGTAGTGCTTGTGCAAGACCAAGGCAAGATATACAAGAACTCAGTAATTAACAAAGTTTAATTAACTGCGGAGGTAACTGCTTAGTTTAACAGAAAGTAAGAAACACCTGTCAACATTAGATGTAACCAATATAATCTTTTATTAAATGAAGAATTACATAACAGGATTAAATTGAGACAATGAGAGGAAATGAGATGTAGATGGATTTTTTTTTTTTTTAAAGTTTTAACGTAGCGATGCACCGATTAATCGGAAAAACAGATTAATCGGCCATAATTGGCCACTTCGTCGATTAATAATAATCGGCAAAATGTTGCCGATTAATCGGTGGAAAAAATATTTTTTAAATGTCATTTTTTAAAGCATACTTTCACCAAGAAACTATAATAAATAATTTTATTTACACTAAATAAATAACTTTCTGCAATCCTTACTATAGCATGCAAGATGGGAATGTGTACAGAGTAAAAACAAAACAAATAGTTCATTCAGTGCATAAAACTGAATGGAATATTAAAAGAGAACCCTCACAGCCGATATTCAAATGACACTATTAGAAATAATTAAATTCCTGAACTTTCAAATTAGAATCAGAAAACAGAGTGCTTCATTCTATTTATAATCAGACAAATTTTGCCGATCAAATGGCGGAAAAAAGTTTTAAATAAAATTACTTTCAGTATGCCTTGAACAAGAAACTATAATGAATTAATTTACAAAAAATAAATAATTTTCTTGAAACAAAATTATAATATGTAGTACGAAAGTGTAGTGAGTAAAAATAAAACAAATAATTCAAAGAATGAAATTAAAAAAAAAAAAATGCTCTCAGTTGATATAAATGCTTCAAAAGTAATTTTTTTTTTGTTTTGTTTTGAATAAATATGCATATATAGACAATTTTGCAACATTTTTCATATGTCCGTACTTTTCTCCTTAGCATAGCACTTTTAGATAATCTCTAATTTTCAAGAAAGAAAAATCTTGAATTAAATAGCTACTTGCAATTGAAAAATAAATTAGTGGTTTAATTTAATTTGATTAACTATAAATGAAAATTGGTTCAAATAAATTTGATAAAATGTTTAAATTATTTTTGGGAAAATTAGGAAAATGGAAGAAAAAAAATCTTGTCTCTGACATAAATTAGTAATTATTTCCAAACTCTAAATTGAAAGGAAAGGGGGGGGGGATTGATAGTGAAATGGATAATATTTCAAAAAAAATGATCATTAATCGGTCTGACCGATTAATCGGCCGATTACCAACAGCCGATTAATCGGTAATTGGCCAATTTGCTTATCGGTGCATCCCTAGTTTCAAGTAAAATATGTTCAGAGCTCATATTTTAGGTAAGCCTTCATTGAAAAGTTTTTCTAGATCCTGCTGTATAACAGCACCTACCTGAACTACTAGTCCTATCTCTGGTGCCAAAACAGGGTAATTTCTTCTACGATTTGTATTAGTTATTTTCAATGTTGGCACTTGTGCTCTTTTGCTTCTTAGTGCTTCAGATTAGTTCCTTGGCATCCAGGTTGAACTAAAGTCTACTGCTTTCCTTTGAAAAAGAAAAGCAAATCTGACTTGACTTTGAAAACCCAACTAAAATGCACTAAATTTTTTTAATGCCTATATAATCATGTGGTTTTGATATGAAATGTCTTACAAAATAGACTTAAAAAAATATTTCTGCTATTGAAAGATAACATTCATGACAGAATTGAATCTGGTCATTTTTCCACATTCTAATCAATAATTACAGTTGTTGTTTTTTTATAATAATATTTTTATTTGTAAATAAAATATTAGTTTATTCTTGTTAAAGAGTTTCTACATGGCTCTTAATTTTTCAAAATTCATTATAAATGTCACAAGTGATATGGCCCTAAAAAGTTGCATTTGGCCTTCAAGTGACTTTAAATTTTACTAAGAAAGTGTAAAGGAAAAAAAGAACAATATGCGTATTTAATGTATTTGTTTTTCAAATATTGAAGACAATAAGAAAATTATTGCTCTGAATGGTAACAGTGTGTACATATAGAAATTTTAACATCAATGATATTTTTTTCTGTATCTTTAAATATTATTCAAAGAAATCTGGCGCAATAAGATAGCCTTTTAGTAGAATATTTAATTGAATCTTTGAAAAATAAATAATTGTATATTATTAAATGACTTAATGGAAAAATTTATTAACCTTTAGCATGAGTTAATTTTTGAGAATTTCTACAGATAAACAACATTTAGGAAATCATAGATTTTTAATTTTTAAATCAAATGATTATTTCTAGTTAGCGCAAACAAAAATTCAGTTTGAAAAAAACATTACAGAACGAAATTGAGTAAACTTAGCAGGTTAATTATGCTTTTTTCTTTCTAGATAATAGGGGATTTATGACACAAAGAGGTCTTCCCGATAATGCGAGGTCTGCTCGATATATTTTGAAAGATTTTGTGAATGGGAGGTTGCTCTATTGCCATGCTCCACCCGGAGTCAATCAAGAAGAATATCACAAGTTCCCAGAAGCAAAATCCAAGAAAAGGATTGCAAGTAGTTCGAATGGTGAAATTGAGTTCAAAGTGAGTTGAAATTCTTTTGATTTGCTTTTTTGTGATTAAAAACTGAAAGTATTTATTTGAAACTTTTTTCATTAATTAAAAAAAAAATTGATCTTATCTTCAAGAACGAGAAATCTTCTATGCCAGTTGATTCACTTCATAGAAAGCTGTCAAATTTATCATGTACTACTTTAAATGTTTTCTCAAAACAACTTAGTTAACTATTACATAGTTTTAAGAGAATAAAATTTTAAAAAGTCAAATCATGATCACAATTAGAAAAACTTTTTTTCTTATTTTGATATTAATCTAAAGTTCTTTACTAATTTTTAAATGAGTAAAAGTTTTTTTGGGCAGTGTAATTATTCATAAAAAGAGCACACCCTATACAGTATGTTACAACTTTCTGTAGAAACAACAAATGAAAAATAACACGAAGATAAACTATTGATATATAGGTAAAGAAAATTAACCCCGTAAATTTCAATTGTTTTTCTTTTAAAACTGATTTATTTCGACTAATTAAATTTCCTGAACTTTCTTATATTTTATCACATGCCCTCTTGTAGAAGTTCTTTATTATTTTTTTTTTTTTTCCTTTTGAATATGAACTGTAATATAGTTTAACTAGCTTAATTTGATAATGCTGTAAAATAGTAAATAACTTAAGTTTCCTTTTTAAAGCTACTAAAAAATTCTATTTTACTGTACGAGTAACTTTTATTTTGTATTTTTTAGCCAATAGTGTTGAGTGAATCAGACAAGAAGTTCTTTTCTAAAGTAAGAAATTTTTAGTTTTTTTCTTTATTGTTCAGTAAAATGAAAAATATTTTATTACAAGACATCCACTCATTTAAAATGCGATAGAAACTTTTGTCTTACTGAGGAACAAGTTGTAATGTTTTCATGTTAAATACATTCTGGTTAGAAGATCAAGTACATGTTAATGATCATAATGTTGTAAATTTGCAAAATGGAATGTATTTTAGACATATAGCAAAAAAGATACTGCTTATTATTTAGCTCTCCCTATTCAAAATTTACATAGATAAAATCATACATTTGATACAGTGCTTTTTAATTTATAAAATGAAGGATTAAATGTAAGAAAAGCAATAAACATAATAATTGTACTTCTAGTGTAAAGTCATACTGTTGTTTTCTAAACTATTAACTAAACTAAATTACTTCTCAAGTCCTTCTTTTCTTTGTATTATTTAATAAAGCTTACTGCAGTAACTACTTGCAAAACATACAAAGTAAAACTTTATCCCTGCTTATAGAATAGTTTATAATACTTTTCATCACTTAAGATAAAATATTCAAGCTTCTTTTTCAGCTCTGCTGTGACTTTTCAATAGTGGCTTTGTCAGTAGATAACCTCCTAATAAGGTTATACTTCACTAGTACATCTTGAAGCAATATTTTAAAATAAGGCAATTTTTTCTTTCAGTCGCAAGTACATTTTAAAGGTAAACCTTTAAACAATGGAGAAGATGAATCCTGCGCCAAACCATGGAAAAAGCACTATAACAGAAATAGAAAAGAGAAACTGAGGAAGAAATGTCTTAATCCATACGATTAGGTTGCCTGGATCCTTAAATTGGAGAATATTGTTTTGCAATAATTGTTCAATTTATTGTAAATAAATGTTGATTTACTTTTTAAAAATAAAATTCAAATGTTTATTTAGCCTTAGGTACATTTTTTTTAAAGCAACAACCAAATTAAAACATTAAGTTTTTTAATTAAAACTAAGACTACTGTAAATAGTTACTGACTGCTTCAATTTCTGTGAAATATTTAATTAAATTGTAATAGTTTAGTTTCATATACACAGTAGTGGCCATAATTGCAGACTTTTGGAATTTTTATTTTAAAATTCGTATGTTTGTAGAAAAGGTTACGTTTATGAATACTTATATATATCATTTTGAAGATAATTAATTACTGAATGAGAGGCAAAAAAAAAAAAATCAAATGTTTGCAATACAAAAATATCTGCATACACATTTTAAAAAACAATGTAATGCAGTAGCTTGTAATGTCTAACTTTCCTAGCCAAACGCTTCTAATTCTCAATACCAATCAAATGTTAATAACTAACAGCAGAATCTAGGATGTTTCCAATTGAAGCAATATTTATTGTACTTTGTTCCGATAAAAGAAAACTTTTTATATAATTTAATTACGATTATTGCTGTGCTTAACCTTTTTTGTAATACGAATAATTGAGTTCAAAATTATCTATACAAATTTGCATTTAAGTATATTCCTCAGTAATAAACTCTAATAACTGTTTTAATTTAGAGTTTAATTCACAGCCTTTGTTTATTAATTAAAGACTAAGATTTTGGAACTATCAAAGAAAAGTTAATAATCATGATTATAATTAATTATTAGCATTTCAAATTATAAGTTAAACAAAGGAAAGAGGAATGGATAACTTCGATATGCATAAAAAATAAAACATTAATACAAATGTACATGAATACTTTAACATCTTTTAATTTTTCACATGAATCATCCAAATCTGAAAAAAGTTATTTGATTATTAACACAAATCAATTAGAGAAATTTTTAATTTTTTTCAAACTAGATAACACATGCACAGACAAAAAGGAATGAAAAGAAAATAGAGCCAAAAATATTCGCTCGTTATCCTGGCTTCCAATGGAATAACATGGAAAAAATTTATGAATTATTTTTACGCTACGAATTATATTCAAAAATTCTAAATATTTATAGCTACTTCAACTATAGATTAGTTATAAGATATAGTAACCCTTTTAGAGAAATATTACAGTTTTTTAAATCAACAACTTATTGCTAGCAAGGACTAAAACTTGAGAGAAGGAAACTATAATATATGTTTACGTTTATTTTAGGAAAATGATTTATACTGTCTAGCTGCGTTAAGCACACCTGGCAGTCACGATCGCTTCCATTTGAAAAAGGGGTGATAGGATAAGAAGACGCACTCGCCGGTGCTTTCGCTTCTTACTTCATGTTGAATGTTACTTCGCATTTCTCCCCTATTTTGAGGAAATCCAAAGAGACCTCAGGCATACGCAGATGCGAGGAGGAAGGTTTTACGATAAAAGATTAGACAGTACTTGACTGCAACCTTTCTTAACAAAAACATCGTGACGTTTGCGTGACCTTAGCCTATGATAAACGAGCTAGATGAAACGTCACAGCCTACTTAGCGAATTAGAGGAGATCTCTAACTGCTTGCGAGTTCTTATTGGCTTCTCCTGTAGTGACGTTCAGTGTCAAGTTGAGTTGCATTCTAGTATAGTAGCATTCAATATTCTCTTTAATAGTGGTCCGGAAAAATGGATTGTTAAGTTTTCTGCAATATAAGTCTTTCTATGCACTACTATCTCAAGGGCAGGTCCTCTTCTGGCAAGAATGCAAAATGACGCCCTCTCCAGGAATAAAGTTGAAAAGAAATACATTGCTTATAAATACAAGCCGATAAATAGATGTTGTGAATTAAAAAAAGTGTGTCAAAATAAAGTCCTATATTCAGGGTCGGATTTAGACCGAAAGGAGCTGAAAGCTATTGTAGATATGGGGCTCCTTTTGTAGGCTGAAAAACTGCTACAGTCATATAACGACCATCAGTCATATAACGATATAACGACCATCTCCGTCCTACAGAAAGCGGTCTTTATAACGAGTGGTCCCTATAAGAGGTAGAACATAGAGTATATTGGAATACAGTGGGGGGTTTTCTCATCGGTCGTTATATTAGGATGGTCTTTGTAACGAGTGGTCGTTATAACGAGCGTCGACTGTATAATCAAAACTAGCCATTTTTGTCACCAATATCTTTTTTTTCACTGATAAAGAACATCATGTTCTTTCTTTTTTGTTTTTTTAATGCTCCTGCTGTCTTTTTTCTTTCTTTGCTTTTGCTTTTTTTTTTTTTTTTAACAGATGGGAATGGGTATGAGAAGAATAATACATTGACCACTTTAAAAAAGGAGTTATGAGTTTCTCCCCAATAAAAATTTCGAAAAATAGATCTAACATTTTGCATTTTGAAGCCTTATAAGGGGTAGACTACGAAATAATGAGGAGAAAGTAGGTTTAAAAAAAAGTTACACCTTCTTTGCAAATTAAAATCAATCAAAATAAAAATTGCTTGTGCTTGTAGTTCTACAAATCGTTAACATGAATCGACAGGAAAGAAGAGCTTGTGGGAGAAAAAAAACACATCGTCTCTTACTGACATCAGCTTTTTGGTATATAATTGGTGTTTGATCGTCGCTCCAACACACCCACTAAAACAACACTGAATTAACACGAAAAAAATAAATAAAATAAAATACATAAATTGTTTTAAAAGAAATGAGGCAAAGATTTAAAAAACAGGAGAGTAACCTCCGTTCCATTCGGGCAATTAATAGTTTTTAACACTTGATAAGAGAAATAAAGTTGAAGCACTTATAACTAAGAAGAGTCTTTTTAAATCTTGTCAAGGACTCGAGAACAATTATATTTATGGCACTAAATTCGCACTTTCCACTGCCTGACAGTTTAATATTACATTTACAGAATGGTTCCAACTGTGAAATAAACACTTGTTTTAAGTAAAAAGATAGAAAAATTACCAAAGATTTCTCTTTGAGCCTCTTTTTGATTTTTGACTCTGCAGAGCTAGCTGAGCCTTTTTCAAATTTCTACGAAACTCGACAGTTTCCTAGAACCGAGGTTGAAGACCTCTGTCTGCCCTAGATCAAACGCATTTTTATGCCATGACTCCCCGTTAGTCGATACACTTTCCAACTTTTTTTTTTTAATCAGAAGCTCCCAGATGAGAGGACAGTGTGACCTCCCAAAATTTTCTTATTCGGCAAATTTTCACTGATGATTCGGCAAATTTGGAAACAGTGAGCAGGGACGGCCCTAGCAGTTTTGCCGCCCCGGACAAAAATACAAAATGCCGCCCTTTTCCACGATTAAAGTTTGAAAAGTAATAAATTGCTAAAAAATGTCCAACCCAATAAATAGATGTTGGGAATTAAAAACAGCGTGACAAAACAAAATCTTGTATTCAGGGTCGGAATTTGAACGAATGGCGCCCTAAGCTATTTTAGATATTGGGCCCTTTTGTAGTTGGAAATCTTTGTTGTAGGCAGAACAGGCCATTTTTGTCACCTTTTTTTTTTTCCGCTGATACAGAACCTCGTGTCTTTTTTTTTTTTAACCTCTCGTTTTTTATTTAAACTTCGTGCTGCCTTTATTCTTTTCTTTTCTTTTCTTTTGTTTTGTTTTATTCACTCTTGACTAAAACAAAATGGGTATGATTAAAGTCAAGCAGTGACTATTTTTAATGAAGTGGAGAATATCCGCAATTTCTGGGGGTTCGGGGTTTCTCCCCCGAGGAAATTTTTGAAAAATAGAACATAAAATGCTGCATTTTGGGGATAACTAAGACTACAAAAATAACAGGAGAAAAATAGGCAAACAATACCTTTTAAAAGTTATAACTTCTTTTGCAAATTAAAATCAATCAAAGTAAAAATTGCTTGTGCTTGTGGTTCTTTTAAATCGGTGATTCGTTTATTTTAATAGGCTATGTTGAAACAACCAAAAGTGTTGCGTTGAAGGGGATACATTTAAATAACACGCTTAAACATCGCTACATTCATACCTTTCTCAATTCCGAAGTAGAAAAAGAATTATGTTTGTAAAATTCGTTCATACTTTTCTTTCCTTGAAGGAAACTTTATTTTAGCCCCCCAAATATAACTTAATTTTATCCCAATCATATTCGAGTCCAAATGCCGCCCCGGACAGGGGTCCGGAACAAGGGCGTAGCCAGGACTCACGTTAGGGGGGTGCAAGCAGTGACACCCCAAAAGGAGGTCACTGTGACCTCCCAAAAAGTTCTTATCCGATACAAATTGGCTGATGAAATTTGAAAATAGTGAGACAGTATTGCAAGGCTGAACTTCTTTATTTTTTTTCTTTAATTTATTTATTTATTTTCGTGACGCCTCACGTCTCTTTTGATAGGCATAGATTAGTATGCATTCTTGTATTTTATTTATTTATTTTTTAATCATTCACAGTAAAGTTCTGAGTTTCATTCAGTAAATTAAAAATTTTCTCCTCAAAAACAAGCAAGCTTACTATCATTTTCTGAAAAGTAATCAATACTAGATATAATAACGCAGTTTATATAAAATTCCCAAAAATTTACATAAAAGTCAAATTTTTCAATAAAAACAGAAAGAAAAAAGCAAGAAAGAAAGAGAAAAAAGTGCTTGAAATTCTATTAGCACAAAAAAGGAAGAAATTATGAACTCAAAGAAACTATACTTTATTCAGTCATGCACACCTTAAACCAATGGATGGTATAAAATATTTCTAAAAGAACAAAACAGTAGTTTTTTTATAGTTCTGCACCAGCATGTTACAATGAAAAGCATGAAAGGGGACAAAATCGTTTGTCAAAAAAATAAATAAATGGGAGGTCACAGTGACCTACCATTGGCTCTGATCTAGGGGGGTGCATCTGCACACCCCTGCACCCCCCTAGCTACGCCCTTGGTCCGGAATGTCCGGCGCTAGGGCCGCCCCTGCAGTGAGACAGATTTGCAAAATAACAAACTTTTTTTTTATGATGTATCTTCCCATTAGATGTTGTTTTGTGCCAGCCAGGCCGGCAGTTTGGGGTGCGCTGCTTCACTTTTTCAACTGTACCGTAATTTTGTGTGAAGTCCGACTTCCACAGTACACGCATGCCATAGGGACCCGTTTAAATGGTAGGCAACCTTTCATAGCACAACAACACATCCACACAAAGAAAGGACACGGACAGGAGAAAGAAAGTGCATCCATGCCCAAGCCGGGATTCGAAACCGGGACCACTCCGTCAGAGTCAGACTCCTATGACCACTGTAGACAAAGTGGCCAACCCCATTAGATGTATGTGTCTATGCATGCACATATTTCATAAATTTATCTTTTATTCACTCGGTGAAATTCGGCGCTTCATTCGGTGAATTGAGGATTTTTCCCCTTCCAAAAAATTAGGTTTCGGCTGGCGCCACTGTCTTCTATCAACAATTTCAAACTATTTACATTCTTTAAAACGTTGTCTCATGTAGTTATTGTTATTATTATTATTTTTTTTTTTTTCAAAATGTCTCCATTGACAATTATAGTTTCTAAAAGTACATTTTTTATTAATGTATATTCGTTTATTTTAATAGGTTATGTTGCAATAACTAAAAAGGTGGAGTTGACGTAGATACGTTTAAAGAACATCTTCATTCATAATTTTCAGGATTCCAAGCCAAAAAAAGTGATGTTTGTTTTACACTTTTATGCGTTTCCTTTATTTAAAAAAAAAAAAATATATATATATATATATTCGATAATCGAACCAAAATGTCGCCCTTAAAATTTGCCGTTCCGAACAGGGGTCCGGCCGCTGGGCCGCCTCTGAATAACGTCACGCTTTATAGGGGAGGGGGGTTCGTGAAATTGTGACAGTTTGTGACAAAGGAGAAGAAAAACAATGACAACACACTTTTTTTTAATTAAAAATATGGTGATGGAATTTAGTGTAACATGTGACTAGAGAAGGGGGGGGTGCTAACACTTAGGTGACACTAATGGGGGTGGGGGTGGGGGTCTAGTGTCGATGCATGATAGACATCTGCGGGCCCCTTCATCTGCAAATCCTCCACTGCATTTTTTAGACTGCCCCTAAAGAGTCAAACTTTGAGCGTTCACTTCATAAAACATAATTTGGTTGCAATTAATTTTAGTTTAGTAGATAAGGAAGTAACCACAACTAGAATTGCAAACCGAAAAAAGTTTACCATTTGCAAGTTTTGTTTCTATTATGCGTGTTTTCATCATTTCAGCCTTTGAACTTCGAAGGAGCTCGTTTCCGCTCTTGAAAGAGAATTGTACTTCTAGAAAAGACACCACCAACAAAAACAAAATAAAATTCGCAGACGAGAACAGTGGAAATTAATAGAGTTTTTATCAATGGTTTGTAAATATGTGCGTATTTCGACAGTTATCGAACTCTTGCTTCACTGTTTGTCCGACCTTTCGATTGACCTTTTGCGTTCCTTCTGTCTTTTGGAAAGAATAAACGTCATTTGGGCCTCAGGCCATAATTCTTTTTTCCCCTCTGGAATCGTTGAGTTTTAATTTCTCATTTCGCCCGAAGATTTGCTACTGAGCGGACTAATTTCTACAACCAGTGTACGAGATGGGTACAAACATGGAAGCTTCCTTTGGTGATCGCCTTTACCTAAAGTATGTAAATTAAAGTTTTAGTGTACATTTTATGTTTTTTGTAGTGTTTTTACATAAAATAGAATTTGTTTGCCTTTTATGAAAGGATAGTCAGAGTTTCAGTAATCCACTTAAAACACAAGCTCCTAACTTGTGGCTTGTCATGAATACAATTGTTTTACCATCAAATTAACATTAATTTCCTCATCAACTTAGCGCTCACCAGCAAACCCCGCTCCCCCCCCATAATAAATCCCCCCCCTCCCCCAAATCTCTAAAATAAAAATGCAAGAGAAAAATCTAGTTTTCGATATTCTAATTTTAATTGATCTTTTCTCAAATATTACAAATTGTGGCGAAATTACAGGAGAGAGGTAATCCTCTCCGGTACCACTCATTTCGGGTGTGACACCCAAAGTAGATTTAAGATTCGAAAAAATATTCTCATGCGTCTTTTTTAATGAAAGAGTCAAATCATGTCAACACACGTTCTTCTATTTGCATTCGGAAAAACGAACCATTCGCAGTTTTTGCGATTGTCAATACGAACCTGTCAAAAACTGAATGGCATCAGTTTTTTGTTTTCAAACAATGCCCCATGACGTTATGTCATTTTCATGTGTTAAACTTCATAGCGGGTCAATATTTTTTCCTTTTAGGATTTTACGTATGTTTGTAACATTTTTCAGACTGATAGTGAATTCCAGAAATATGAATCAAATTCGCAAAATCATGAACTGCGAATCCATACAAAAATGAACAATTCGCTGATTAAATTTTCGAAATTGAAACAACTCTTGTATTTTTAAATCAGCTTTTCTGTTGCAGTCATTAATTAAAAGTCAGCGGTAACATAACCCCACAAAAGGGAATTTATTTTTAAATAATTTTTATATTGCTTTTTTTTTCCTTCAAATGCAATTTTTTTTAAAACTTTATTTCCGTCTGACCAGATTGACTTTGTGCAATTTACTTTTCATTCTGAAATAAAATATTGAATCAATTGAGCGTTAATGTTCCTTGCAACCGATACTGCATTAAATTCTTTAAATTTTGAAAAATGTGTTCTATTCCAAATATCTGCTTGAATATTTTTCATCAACGCATGATATTTGTCTTTGATGATTTTGTTATTTATTTTGATTTTACACGTCATCATCATGCACTGCCCTCCCACACGTAGGTAGGTGCCCCCGACCTTAAATTTTTGTGAGAGAAAGTTCTCAATTTCCCGACTGAAACTCCGAATTTATCCGAATGATTAAAAAAGAAACAAAGAAAGAAAAAAAAACACGTTTTAGTTTGCGCAACTACTAGTTCCTACATCTGGCTGAGAAGAGACATTACGGATCACTGAAAAAATAAAAATATCAAAAATGTAATGCCTCAAAACTGCCTCCAAATTTGCGAATCGTCAGACAAAATTTGCTGTACAGGGACATTTTTGGGAGGTCACAGTGACCTCCCATCGCCGTCTCTTTGTTTCTTTGTCAGACTTACTAAGCACCAGTTGACGAAGTCGCTTAGCAGTGACGGTGATGCAAGTATTGCACAAACGATGTTTTTCCTGTTTGAACTGCGTCACATCTTCCAACTATCAATGATGTAACATCAAGACTTACATCTATTACGTGAACCCTAACAAAAGATTAACAAAAATTTTATCGAGCAAATCTAAAGACATTCTACAAGTCTGTCTGATCAGCCTTGATTGTCCAGTTATTTCAATAAAAAAATCTTTGGAAGATAAGTCTCTTTTTTTTTTCATCAAAATGCGCGTTGACCTCAAGTTATAAATTTTCATTGCTGACTCTCTTCAAGGCTGGGATGTTACTTATTGGATGTTATCTAGTTTTCCTTCATTCCAGAACTTCGTCAAGAAATTACGTCTCTGTTCTAGAAGAACAATTATTAACTGTTAAAACTGAAATGTTAGATACAGGAGACCAAAAAGAAGAAAAAACTTTTATTCGAAATCAAAAAATTTATTTGAAATCGGTTTGCAATTTAGAGACAATACTTTAATGATTTTTTTCATAGAAAAATTACTAAAAACAGAATTAGAGGGGGGGGGGGGATCCTAAATGTTGAAGAGTGAAAAAAAAAAAAAGGGAAATTTTACATGGCGCATTCCTTGGGTCAGCTTAATAATTCTACCCGACACTAGTCGCGTATTTGGTAGGAGTGGTGGAGGGCTTTCCCCAGATAAATCTATTTTTCAAGAAGGGGGCGGCATTTTAACTCTCAGTTATTTTAAAATATTTTTCCAAATGAGATTAATGTGCTCAATAAATTATCTATTAGAATTTAAACTGGCAGAAAACTCTTCTCGCTAGCCTTACTAAATATCGTCTAAAACTGCGCTTTTATAACAACAACTTCGAAAACTTTCCAGGAGAGCGTCCCCCACCAACATCAACAAAGATCATCTTAAATTTGAAACTTGTTTGAGGGAGAACCCCCAAAAAGTTCCTCCCCGTCAGCTAAAATTACGTTTTTAGAGCTTTTAATTACATTTCGAAAAACTAATGGTCTTCTAACGGACACATTTCGGGAGATGGTCTACATTATAGCCTTTTTAAGCAATTCCGAAATTTTGAGAAACCTGAAAATTTTTTCGGACATATGCTCACATGGCCCGACTAACTAAAAGTGAGGCCCAAGGCCGACAATACTTTGGAGGCTCCCTTCTATGTTCTGCCTTTTTAAGTCAACAAAAAAAAATCTTTTAACTTTTTCGCAGTAGCGATACAAGTCTTTTTTGGGGATCATTGTATGTAGCTCCGCAAGGCCCTATACAGTTGCACTGTGTGCATTAGGTCTAGCTCAAAAAGTGCTTTTTTATATCCATTTTAGCTCAAGAGTTTTGTTGCTAATTCTCAAGAAAGAAATCTTATTTACTTACATAAAATGAACTAAGTAAGAGAAATACTAATTTAAGTATTAAAAGAGATTGTTTTTATTTTTCAATTTATGAATCACTATCTTTTTCTTAAAAATACATAATTCTTTAATGCTGTGCATTAGTTTTTAGAAAATTAGGGGCTCCTTAGGAAGATGAGGACCCAGTCCCAGGCCTGGTTGGCCTGTGCCATAATCAGACCCTGTATGCTCATAGGTGTGAGTCAACATGAAACATTTTTCAAGAGAAAGTTAATTGGATATGAAAGAATATTTTCCATAATTATGAACCTCAATTCCCCAAATATATTTCAATTTAAATTTAAACAGTTCTCAAAAAATACTTTAAATGACTATCAGCAGCAAAACTTCCGGCATTTTTGCAAGAGAAACTAAATTAGCTACCAACAGGGTCAATGAGAGAGTCAGCTTGGTCATTGGAAACTAGGGGTCCAGTCCTTGGGTGGTTCTAGTGTGGAATTCGAGTGGTAAAATTTTACTAGTTTTGGGGGAAGAGGAGGCAAGGGTGGATCCAGAAATTTTTAAAGGGAGGGGCGATTGATTTTTCTTACAAACATTTTACTATGCAAACTAGTTTTCAAATATTGATTGCTTCGGATTCGGACTTCGATTTCGAAACATTTCTGGGAGAGAGCCCCAAACTTTCTTCCTCCAACTTAATTAAAACTTGTACAAAATTGCACATTTTGAACTTCAATGTCGAAAAACTACCGGGGAAAAGTCCCCCAACGGAGGGCCAATCATCCCCATCGCCCCTTCCTTGTATCTGTCCCTGGGAGAGCGGTGAGCAACCAGACTGAAAAGGGGTTCGCCTTGGCTCTCGGCGGCTCTGACTGTTAAAGAATAATTTCCATAACTGTCAGCCGAAATGCTCCAACACTTTTCGATCTTTTATCTCATCTCATCTCATTCATTCATTTTTATACATATTGCGATAATTTTATGGATTCTTCACAAATTCTTATCAAGAATCGAATGATCTAGCTCGGTTACCTTGAACTTTAATAATAACGCTCTCCCCTTTGCTGCTCGCTAAATGCAATCACACGGCTTCTTTCACAGCTTTGCACGACGGACGGAAGCTTAAAAGTTACTTCAAGCGTTCCTTTTAGTAGTAATTTCTTCAGATAAAAACTCATTATAGAAATTCAAATTCTGGTAAGTAGAATCGCTGTCAAGAAATTTATATTTATGATAATTTATGGTGCTAAAAATGATTTTTTCCTGTTTGAACAATATCGTAAATTGCTTGAAATATCATTAATTATTCATGTTGAAAATTGCTCAATCCTTTTGCACAAGTGAGAGATTTTGAAACACATATTTTTGCGCTTTATTCCCGAGATTTTAAACTTCTTTTTAAAATTCCGATGTATTCGAATGCAGGAAACTATAATGCAGCATACTCTAAAGTATCAACTTGGCTAAAAGAAATTTGTACTAAAAAATGACTGTTTTCGCATGTTATGGGCGTGATTAGCGGCCGTATTGTCACCCCTGGTCCGCAACATTTACAAAGCATTTTTTTAGGAAAAAAAATGTTAAAAAAATAAAGTTGATACTTCATTTTCTGATTTATAATGATGCCTTGCATGCGAATGCATCACAGATAATAAAACACAGGTATCAAGTGTAAACATACAGGATTCCACTAAATTGATTTCTATGAATGGTTTCATAGAAAAGCATTGAGTGTTTCAAGAGAACGTTATTGAATTTTAAGCAGCTATTATTGTCGAAAACTAAGTGAAATTTTTAAATATTGGGTCATCGTGTATATTATTTTAAAAATACTGCTTGGGTAGTGTTGTACTTAGGCGTTGTTCTTGTACACATTTAATAAAGGGCCCAGAACATGATATTCAAGTGTTCAGTCGGTGGAATTTCGAGTTGTAGAAAATCATCAGCGCCCGTAGGACAGCATAATTATGTGGCATGTTAAAGATTCTTTCGGTGCATTTTTTCCCTCAAGCACTCTCGGCTAAATTAAACTCTTAATGCAATATCGTATCGTAAGAGCCCATATGCCTCCATCTGGGGCATCCGAACTCTCTGAATCATTAATATCTGTGTTTTTATGATAGAACACGGAGGGCTGGAACCCCTATTGGGGATGATAATAGGTCTGCAAAAGACCTCATGTGCAACACCACTGAAAAAACATCGCTCAAGGCATGGACGGATCTAGAAATGTTTCAAGGGAGAGGCGATTGATTTTATTGCGTATCCTTTCACAAGACACCCCTTATATGCGTGTATTTTGAACTTGAATTGCAAAAAAATGTCCTGAGGAGAGCCTTAACCTTAACGTCTGCTACCATCAAAGATAGTCTAAAAACGCCTTTTTTGAACATTGAAAATTCACCAATGGTGGGTCTTTCAAGGGATGGGCGATCGCTCCCATCACCCTCCATTGTATCCGCTACTCGCTCTAGGTCAGGAACCTACTGTTATTTCTTACAATTTATGCCTGTTTTTACCTTATTTTTCTAGTTACAAAAAAAGTATGGAAGGCGTCCAGTCCCAAGACCACATCAGCACAGACAAACCAGCTGTGGGGATCGCCATTTTTGGCCTCGGCCGCATAGGAACCATCCATCTGGACAACCTGAGACGGAACCCGAGAGCTCGCATCCTCTACTGCATTGAGGAATCCACGGAGAGGGTGAACTTCGTGCGGAACCAGTGGAAGATGTTGGAGACAGAGACCACGTTCTTGAAACCGAGCAGCAGCGATACTGTTTTTAAAGATTCCAGGTGAGAAGTTTAGCTATTATTTAGAAAAATATTCGAAAAATGAACAACATGTTTGCTGCTGAAATGGGTGAAGATTTAAATTATGAAATGCCGTGTTTCCTTCTTTGCTCACAATGTTGATCATTAAATATTGATTGAGGATGGACGTTCTTACCAAGATGCGCCATTTCGTAGGCCGTTTGTAATGAAAGCGACTTAATTCTGAAAATAGTGCTTGCATTTAAGAAATATACGCACATTAAGATAAATGAAAAAAGAGAGAAAGGAAAAAATAATTAAAAATACCTAAATAAATCTGAAATGATAGAACAAAACTTCAGTTTTGTTTTTCAGTTCGAAAAGAATCTCGATTAATTAACTTTTATTCTCATTATAGTTTTTGATTTGGCCTCATAACTTACAAAGAAAAAGTCAATAAATGAAAAGTTTGAAATAATGAAGTGTCTCAGATAAAGTTTAAAGAGCCGAAAACATAAGATTTGCTTCAATAAATGCCAGAGAATTACATCTAGGAACAAATCCGGGGAAAAAGTCACTTCTTCAAAGATGATTTTTAATAATTGAATTTGCATTAATTAAGAAAAAAACAGTAGCTTATACATTATTTGTTTATCAAGTTAATATCGAGAATAGTGTGCAAACTGGCGAATTGGTGGCTTTTCAGATGATACATCTTATGATATAGCCCCTAATTCAATAGTGTGAAATTTCTGAACCAACAATTGCATAACTTTAGATATCTGCAATCCAGAACTTGACAATAATCGATGCAACTTGTTTAGTAGTTCGAAATGATGCCCAGACGCAGTTTGACATTAGTCTTTTAATTAACCATTAAACTGTCATTTAGTTTCATTAATTCCTGCCTCTTTCTTTATGAATTCCAGAGTAGACGCAGTGCTTGTTTGTACTCCAACGTTTGCCCATGAAGCATTAGTAATGAGATCCTTAGAATCTGGTAAGCATTTAACATTTAATCTAGTTTCATTTCCCATCCTAGTTTTAACCCTTTATGTCCCAAATTAATTTATCGAATTTTGAAAATCAGTAGGGTCTAAGGCCCTCTACGCCTTAGGACCCCGAAGAAAACTTTCCGATTGCAGGTACCATGTGTCAGGCTCTCAGCGAAGTACAAGGAGTGGTACTTAAAAGCTTTCACAGCATGATTCCAGCCATATAGGATTCATAATACTAAATTAATATAAGCGGGACTTCTGAGTCCCGCTTATATTAATTTAGTATTATGATAGCTAAGGCTTTATGATTAGCCTTAGTATAATTTAGTATAAAATTTAGTATAAATCCTTTATGCCCCGCGTCGGGGCATAAAGGGTTTAACAACCTGATTTCTAACACTGTAATCTCACATTACGAGACAAAATCTTTCTTTGCCTCAACTTGTTATGATACGGAAAAGGCTAATGGACTCTTTATTCTTCTTGTGGAATAAAGAAGCCACTACGTGCTATGCAAAGATCCTTCTTGGCAATCATTTTGTCTAAAATTGATGAATTTGTTATAGGAAAAGCTGTTTTTTGCGAGAAGCCACTGGCCCTAAATGATGAAGGTATTGAGAGATGTATTCAAACGTCTAAAAAACATGCAAAACCTCTTCTATGTGCTTTCAATAGGTAAGCAAATAATAAATTTAAGATATATTTACTTACAAAATTTGTTCTTGCAAGCACATTTTCACTTTTGCATGAATTTAAAATGCTGCTGTTACGTTCCACCTATAGGCGGTTCGACCCTGGCCTTCGCTCTCTTAAAGACAGAATCGATGCTGGGGAAATAGGAAAAGTTCAAGTCATCAAAACTTGTAGCAGAGATTCACCTAAACCACCCGTAGAGTACCTTCAGATATCAGGCAAGTATATGTCTTCTGTTTTTACACATTGTGAAATATTTATTTTTCATATGTCGTTTACAACTTTATTGAACATGATCTGAAATTGTAAAATAAAATTTGGCTCTAGTAAGCCGTAAAAACAATAATTTTTCAATTATAAAAAATGGCTGTAGTGCTTTAGCTTATCAAAGGCATCTTTGTTATAAAAGCAAAGGAAAAGAATAATCTTTTGTCATAGTGGTATTTATTTCCAGCTTAAGGCATAGACTTCAACTGAAGGAAATAAGAGAAGATTTATGCAGTGTTTATCCTAAGACTTCAGCTTCAAGCGAAAATGAAGAGACTAGCTGAAAAAGGTTTTCTTACCTAGAAAACATAGCTAGATCATCACAAATTTCAATGTTTTTCCAGAAAATAGAGTAAATGATGGGATACTCAAACACAAAGCGCAAACTTGCCCGTGTATGTAAGGTCAAGATTTGATTAAATATTCATGGCACATATTATGGCATTAAATTAAACTTTAAACTCTTAAAAGAAAGAGTTCTGAGTTTATGAAGCTAGGCTAAAGTTGGTTATCCCATTGACTAAAAGCGAGACTAATGTGCCCCAAACAACTTAAAAACAAGTAGTTTATGTATATGTTTTCATTTTTAATTATCTACATGAAGCTGAAATCAGTAAATAAAATTTTCCAAAAACGGTATGTGTGCTTGTAGTCAGTAGCTCGCTACGTTTAGAAGTTCCACCATCAATTACGACTGCAAAATGCAAATTCACATCCCAGTGTGTGGCTTGAAAGCCAATGGTATAAAAACTATAACAACTTAATTTAACTTATTTTGAGCTCAAATTTCATACACATAGCAAAGGGTGATAGTTAAAAAAATCGTGATCTAGGATTTAAATTGAATTTTATAACCGTATATTGTTGTTACTGTCTTGTAACAGCTTCGCTGGCAAATTGGGGTGCGCTGCTTCACTTTTTTACAACTATATTATAATTTGGTTGAAGTTCGACTTCCACAGTATACAAATACCATAAAGACCCGTTTATAGGGTAGGCAACCGTTCACAACACAACACATTCACACAAAGAAAGGACAAGGACAGGAGAGAGAAAGTGCACTTATGCCGAGCCGAGATTCGAACCCTGAACCTCCCCATCTGGTCAGACTTCTTTGACTACTTGACAAGGCGGGCGGCTTATAACCGTATAACAAACCGTGTCTTTTTTTTTTTTTTTCAAAAGCTTAATTTAGTTAACTTAAAACTGATCTTTATTCTTCCCTGTTACCACAGGAGGCATTTTCCACGACTGTGCTGTCCACGACCTGGACTATGTTTGTTGGATATTGGGGGAGTACCCCGAATCCGTGTCTGCTGTTGCTCATTCCCACTACGAAGACATCAAGCAGCTGGATGACTTCGACACTGTGGCCATTCTCATGAAGTTTCCGAGTGGAAGTATTGCGACCACTGACCTCAGCAGGCATGCTGTCTACGGGTACGATCAGAGGATTGAGGTGAGTTGCTGTAGAATAGAGTAGCGAACGTCTAATGAAAAAAATCCGTTAGACCAATATTTTTCCTTTCATTGAAATAACTTTTAACCTGCGAACTGTGCTAATAATTGTAATTTACGTAATTTTTAAGCAAATGTTTCTAATATATTACAGAACTTGTTTCAATGAACTCTTTAAGAAAACTGTTTCCTCCTCGGTTATTTATCTGTGATGATATTTATCTTTATTACATTTTATTCTTTCACAAGGTATTTGGTCCTAAAGGAATGCTGACGTGTGGGCAGCAGAGACCTTGCGGAGTACAGTACCATGATGCTAAAGGAACGACCGCGGTGCCCATCTTCTTCTCATTTGCTTCCAGATACCAGGAGTCGTATGCATTAGAAATGGAACATTTCCTTGACGTTGCTCAAGGTAAGCGAATACAAGTATACTGTTTTTAAAAAGGAATTAAGATTAAGCTTTATTCACGAATTCTTTTTTCTCTCCCCCCTTTATTTATTGATTAAAAAAATCATTTTTTTTTTTTTTGACTTTTGTTATTCCATCTGTTTGTGTATCTAAACAGTGCGCTTCTAAAAAGAACTGGGCGTGTGTTTGGTGCTGCTATCCTGGAAAAGCACATAGTTTTAAAAATGTTAAAAAAGAGAAATGGGATTGGGGACGTAGAAGTAAATTGCATTTTTCAGATGTAATACATATTTCACTAATTCAGAACTGATCACAGAGGTAATGCATATTTTCCATTTTTATCCAGTTTTTTATTTGTTAACCTGATTCTATGCTGTCAAATTTTTCACTGAAATAATGCACGAATGAACAGAAAAATGCGATACGTTGCTCCAAAAGATTATATACTTCTAAATTAAAAAATAACATTATAGATAGCAAGTCCACAAGCGTAGATTAGTTTACTGAAGCTTAAAAGCATGTAGTTAAGCGCATAAAAAGATATTAAAAAAGGAAAAAAAAAACATGAAAGACTTGTTCACTGAATTTAAATTAGGAGCAACCTATTTCCTGTAATAAAAAATTCCCTTAATGATGGAAACGAATCTAAATTAATTTTAGAAGACATTTTTTTTCTTTTGAAAATACAGGGTGCGGCAGAAAAACCCGGACAAAGATTTATTGTGATAATTTCATTAAATAAAAGAAATTTAGCAAAACAACAATTAATAAAGTTAACATAGACTTCTCACAATAATATACTTATCCGGTTTCGAAGTGGCTTTCTCCAGCGGTCATACACAGATCCAAACGTAACTTGAAATTTTCAGCGATGGGCCGCAGCTCCTCCAGCGACAATCGGTCTCATTCTCAAAGAAACGACTGCTTCAGCGACTCCAAGCTTTTGTGGGGCTTAGCACAGGCCCTGACCTCTAAACTGGACCACACACTGTAATCCATGGGATTCAGATCCGTCGTTTAGGAGGCCATTCCGTAGAGGAGATGAAGTCTGAAAAATGGGTCTGGCACAAGTTCTGAGTCGTTTTGTCCTGTGAGACGGCGCTGAGTCCTTCTGGAACGTCCAATCCTCATCACCAAAGTGCTACTGGGCCCACAGAAGTACGACGGCCTGAAGAATGTTGCGGCGATACGTGTCTTGGCTGATTTTGACCCCTTAATTCACAAAAACAAGAGGAGGCTTGCCTCTACCACAAATTCCTCCCCAGACCATCCCCGATTGTGGATTTTGGTGGTGTTTGACAATAGCCGATGTGCCAGGAGCTTCAGTAAACCAGATTCTGTCGTTTTGGCGGTTGTGCGCCTGTTCGACAGTGAACAGGTTCTCATCTGCGAAGAGGATGCACTTTCACCACTCAGCTGCGGCCTGCCGTTTGAGCTGGCGACATGTTTGAAATCTCACGCGCTTGTTTTCTTCAAGGAGAAGTTGCACAATTTGGAGCTTGTACGGCTTCAGTTTGAGTTCTTGTTTAGCTATTCGCCGAACTGATCGGTAGCTGATTCGATCTCACGAGCGATTTTTTGAATGGAGACCCTTGAATTTCGCCGCACTCGCTTCTTGATGAGCCTACGGATGAAAAATGTGTTCAAGGTCCATTTTTTTTCCACTTCCTGGAAGGCATAATTCATGACCAAGCTCTTTGTACCGGCTAATTGCATCGGAAATAGTCTGTCGAGGAATTTTGAGCAAACGAATTGACGTTTACCAGCTCAAAACAGTAAAAAAATAGCAACGCATCTTTTTGTCATTCTGCAAACCAAACAACAGTTATGAGTACAAAATCGACACTGCACACCTCAATGCAGGAAAACATATAGAATCTTTTAAAAAAAGAATTAGCCGTATACGGTAAAACATGTTGGTGTCAGGACGTGACAAACTTTGTCCGAGTTTTTTTGCCGCACCCTGTAAGTAGATTAAATAGCACATAAGCTATTTAACTATTGAAGCAAGGTTGACTATAATTTGGGCAATAGCGGGGACTTTCTGTAGATAACCCTAGTTCAATTCCCACGCGGGGAAGCTTTTTTTTCTCTGTATTTTGCTGAAAAATTTTAAACTAATACGACCTCTCACTGTGAAATTAGTTCAATAGTTCTTTAATATGTTGGTCTTTGGAAAAAGCACCAAAAGACAGTTGTACTAAATTAATGCTAGATTTAACCAATTTCTTGGTGGAATCTTAGTTTCAAGGATAACTGTATGAGAGAAACTTAATCAGCGACGCTACTTTTAACTTTAATGAACATCTTTCTAAGTAATTAAGACAAAGGAATATGTTCTGAAAAATATATTTGTGTAAGCTTACTCAAAGTTAAAAGTATTACCATTTGTTGATTTTTTTTTTGTCTTGAATTATATTTAGGCACGGAAGAGTGCGAAATAAAACTGGAGTCCATCTTAGCCATATCCAAACTTGCTTCCGCCTGCGAAGAAGCTGCACGAAGTGGGAAAACAATACAGCTTAACTGGAACGAACCAAATGGATTTTAGGAGCACGTCAAACTTTGAACTGTACGTTTTCACTAATCAATAAGTTATTTTATGTTGTTGGAGATCAAATTAAATATTTTTAATTACTGTTTTACTTTTTTATATCACTGGTCTTGATTATAATGATGTTAATACCTACTATTTCCACTCCATTGAGAAGAACTATAACGGCGCCGAATTGCACTGATTCTTCACAGAAGAATTTTCAGTAAAAGTTGTAGGGAGATACATTTTATCAATTTGCATGAACCTAACTGAAATGAATCCAAATTTATTACAGTAGGGCCTCCAAAGTTAATTATTTCTCTCTGTTGACCACCTCCATAATACGGCCGAACTTTCACAGATTGAACTTTCATAATGCATTTTCAAAGGAGATCATCCTTGCTATATTAATCGCCTCTGCAAATTGTATGTTGACGAATGAAAAATGTGCCGGTCACCTGTTTTAGTGATTAGAGAAATCTGACTGCAACGGGGCGGTTCCGGGTTTGAAACCCAGTTCGGATATAGGTGTACTCTCTCCTGTCCTTGTCCTTTCTTTGTGCGAATGTGTTATTGTGCTGTGATTTTTTTGTCTACCCTATAAACGGGTTCGTATGGCATGTGTACTGTGGAAATCGGACTTCACACCAAATCACGGTACGGTTGGAAAAGTGAAGCAGCGCACCCCAAATTGTCAGCTTAGCTAGCACAGGCCAACAACAGCAACAGTGGAAAATGTATGGACTGTTGCCAAGGGCGGATCCAGAAATGTTCCAAGGAGGGGCGATTCATTTTTTTTCTTACTTGCCCATTTTTTTCGCCATGCATACTTGTTCACATATGTTGATTACAAATGTTTTGGTCTTCCATCTCAAAAAATTTCCAGATCAGAGCCCCGAATTCCCGCACCCTTTCCATTAATATCCTCAAAGATCAACTAAAATTGCCCTTTTTGAACTTCAAAATCTAAACAATGATGGAGAGGACTCCCTCAAGGGAGGGGCGTTCGCCCCTCCCTCGTATCCGCCCTTGACTGTTGCTTACAATGTTAATATACTTTTTGTACCTTGACTACTGCTTACCGCTGATAACTGTCCTCAACGAGCGAAATACCTAACAAATGTGGCGATAAAATTTCTGTTCGCTGCAGTAGCACTAAAAGTCTTGAGAACGATGACCGAGGTGTCATTCAGGCATTCAAAATGCGCTATCCAGCGTAACTGGTTTATTGTGAAAGAGCAAACCTGTGTTCCCAAGTCCATCAGCAATGGGAAAGAATTTGAACAAGGGACAACGACTTGCAAACTTGTGTGGAATGGAACCTTATAGTAGAAATACGTCAGTGCTGTTGCTGTCCATAGCACAGCGCAGTAAAAGAAAAAAAAAGTGCAGGAAGATGGTAATGAAAACGAATTACAGATGAGGTTCAGGTGAGGTTGAAAGTAGTTCAGATGAGGTTGCAAAGAAGACGACTCAAAAGAAAAAGAAGTCGAGGATACGCGCTGATGCAAGTTAAATTACTAGCAGTAGGAAAATTATCAGATATTCTAATTGGCGCAGTGAGTGAGCTAGTGCTTTCTACAAATATCTCTTAGGCATAGTAAAAATTCAGAAAATGATTCATTCTTTCTTTCGAAATTTTTTGATTAACCATAACAATGATATCGTCGCCACCATGCTAAACTTACGAATGTGAAAATTGGCACTTTTCAGGAGAATAAAAACACTGCATATAACTTTTTAACACCTAACGTGTTTGGTTATTTTCGATTTTAAAATTCTTTTAGATAGGGCCGCGCCAAGCCTGATCGGCGCCCTCGTGCAAATGTCTTCTGAGCGCCTTATGCAATAGCGTTCGATAGTTAACACCAGCAGTGATGTTTTATAGACAAATATAATTTAGAAAAAATAAGTTTCGTGCATATATATATATATATATATATATATATATATATATATATATATTTTAAAGAAAAAAAAAACGCTTGAACAACTTCTGTTTTATCGAACTGAAATCATTTATTGAAACATATTTTTTTAGATTTAAAAAAATGGTACTGAAAGAAGAAAAAAAAACATCACATAATATATACAAATAATGTATACAATATACATTAATTTGAAAATATGGAACTTAAAACATGAATGAAGATAAATGAGGTAGCATATTTCAAAGTAAATTATAATATCACATTTTTACATTTACACGCAATCCCATTCGCTCCGTCATACAGACGGATATCTGTTCCTGATGGCTGACGTCGAGAGTACAATCAAGTATTTTAGAAAAATACTTTGCTTGTTTAACCCTGTTTAAAATTATTTCTTTTATATTATCCCCTAATAATTTAATTTTTTCATTCTGAATTTTGTCTCCAAGGTAATGTGGCATATTTATTTGAATTTGAGCTCTATTAATATGCTCAGACATGATAGGGTCAAATTTTGCAATCATTTCTATACATTTAAAAAAAATACCGTTGTTTCTTTCGAATAATGTATTGTTCACGAAAGTTTTGCTCAGCTAAAAACTGAATGGCATAAATAATTCTTCCGAGGACATAGCGCCAATGCTTAGTTTCCCGTTTTAATAAGTTTTGTAACTCTGAGTCAACGGTTTTACCTTTTCTTAATCGTTCTAAGAATTCGGACCAACGATGGAGGTTCTGGAAATGTATTTTGCTTTTTTCATGACTCCTTAAGTGTTCACTTAGGTGGTTCCAATCATCAAACCCATAACTACTTAGTTTTACATTACTACAATCGCTAAATATTTTGCAACAAAAAACAAAAAACACGGTTTTTTTCTTTAGAATATAACAACCAATCTCTTTTAACTTTTTCATTGTTTGGCAAAATCCGATAAAAGTACGTCTCAGAAAATTTACGTCCGCTTTTGTCTTTTGGATAGTTGAAATTTGAAATAATATTGTGATAAAATTCAGGGCCATTTTCAATAACCACTTGTACCTGGGATGGTGATAATGGATTTGGCCATAAACCGGGGTCATCACTGACTGGCAACTCATCTAGTGGAGACTCATCAATTATTTGTTTGGTTGTATCGTTTGAAGTTGAATGTGATTCCTGGACCAAAACAGTTTCTAATTCAATCTGATTGCTTTGTTCATTTGGTGAATCCAATGGTAATTTACTCGTAGATGTTGATGGTCAGTTATCACTAGTAGCTTTAGTCTGAGCTTCCTCTGATTTTTGGAAAAACTTATTAATTTTGAAGTTTTGTTTTTCCAGATCTTCTTCCCGCTTTCTCTTCTTCAGTAAATTTTGGTAACCCGATGTTTTTTTTTTTTTTTTTTTTGACGTTTTTCTTCCGACATCTGGGAAAAGAATGGAATACTTGAAAGACAAAATGACAAAAGAGTAATTGACTTTTAAAGAACGGTTAAGAACAGCTTATATTTTTTTCAATCACTCAGAAGATCCCTGCTTGAAATGTTTCTCTTTATTTCAGGAATACTTGGTGGCGTTCCAAGCTCTAGTGTTACCTGCTGCTGTAATTTGTAATTATTCCCCCCACCCTAAAAAGTACTTCCAAATGTCAAAAAACTCCTTCACACATAACATTATATTTTCATTCCTTTCAAAATGATTATTCCCAATTTTTGTTCTATTTTTTGAGCAGTAGTTTTTTTTAAATATCCCGAAACATTTATTTCGTTATAAGTGTTAGAATATAAAGAATATTAAATTTCAGAAGCTCAAACAAAAATAATACGTTTTTCAATAGTTGAATTTAAAAAAAGTACATGCCTAAAATTTCGTTTGTGTCAAATTCAAGTTGTTCATGTAACGCAATCAACGAGTAAATGGTTCAACAAACAGTTTTACCGTAATCTCCAAGATCGCTTTGCCTGATGATCTTTTTTTTCGATGTGCATTTATTAATATTTTTTTCATAAGGAAAACATGCAATGGGTGTGCGAAACTAGATATGTGTATTCTTTTAGTATAGAAAAAGTTCCAAATGAAAAAAAATATATATATATATATATTTATCTATCTATTTTTATTTCTTTTGGGAGTTAACCCTCCGCGTACGGCTCCCGCGATTTCAGCGGGGTATCAGTTTCGTCCCGGACTACGGGCCACGTGAGAATCGCGGGCGAAGAATTTTTCTCCCTATTTCAATACGGATTGCGCTATTTTCCCGTGTAGGTTAAAAAAACATCATTTGATGCTTATTTTCGCTGCTAGATATAATTCTTGGATTATTTTAAAACAGTTAATAAATATGTGAATTGTAACATATGTAGATAAAGAAAATCTAAAAAAATCGCCCCGTATTTCAGGACCGGAAAGTATAAAAACTGAGCCGTACGCGGAGGGTTAAAAAATGCGCTAAAATTAGCACATAGACAGGCTCGTTATTTTAAAGTTATCCTGGGGGCGGGGTCGAAAGGTGAAAATTTTATCGGTAAACAACAAAAACCACGCCAACTGTTAATATATTGATTTCTCAAAGCCCCCCACCCCTAAAACAACGAGCCTGGTTTTCAAGAATTGCAGTCAACTCTCAATCATTTCAAACTAATATTCTATTTCAAATAACACTTTTTCATTTCCGTGCTCCACGACGACTTCATTGTTTTACCGTAAATAAATAATTACAAAATTTAAAAAGTGCGAAGCTGGCTAAAAGTCAATACTAATTATTATTATTGTAAGTTTTAAAAAATCTGCATGTGCGAGAGGACACACACACGACTTTCTCACTGCAAATAACTCAGCAAATTGGGGGGAAAACCGAAACGACGTTTTCGACATGAGCTTTACGAAACCTAGTGTCAAGTGCTCTAACACCATTGAAAATAAAACATTAATAATATTTATCAATTTAAGTGATTGAAAATATCGTTAAACTTTTAACTAGAAAAATATAGGAATAACTCTGAATTTTAACTACTGCTTATAAAACCAAACTACTATTTGTCAAATACAACTCATAAAAAGTTTTCAGATTCACGTAAATTCCTATCGAGCGTAACGTCCTGTTTCTCGTGTAGCCAAAAATCGGCTGATGACAAATATTTTATTTTGGAATACAAAAAACATTTTTACTTCATATCTCAAAGTTATTTCGAGTTCAATAGCTCCTTGAATATACCATTGTGTTTTGGAAAAAGAAATATTTTAAATATCAAAGTTAATATAGCTATAAATATCTCTCGAATTTGCATTTGATAAATAATTAATCACACTTTTCTGTCTGTCAAAATATGATAACATGATCCTGATTATACTTCTGAATTGAAGTATAAAGTGGAGGTTATTCCCCTCAAAATCGGAAACTGAAATCTTTGCCGGGAAACCAATAAAATCCGGATTCGTAAAAAGGCATTAAATTTAGTATGAAATACGAATGCATTGTCCAAAGGTCTTTTTTTTAATTAAAAAAACTAGTGCTCGAAGCAAAGAGGAGATAATCGCGTGGTTATGGTCAAATTGTTCATTTTTGAAACTGAAAAGTTTACCTAAACTGTTGTCTATAACATGTAAATATTACGCACAAGTAAATAACATGCAAATATGCTTACCGTATTTTTTATGCACGATAACACAAAGCAGTTGAATCCCCACGAACAATTGGTAAAATATTAAAATGCATTGCACTAGAGAAAATCTTACGTAGTATTAACTCAACGGAAGGAAAAAACCAATTGAAGATCAGAAGATTTGCTTGGACTCAGTTGCTTATAAACTTAGACACGCTGAAGTAGCTTACTAGGCGCCTCATTAGCGAGAAAAGTGCTGATGTATACATTATATCCCTTTTCCAGTGTAAAAGTTTAAGCTATTGAACAGCTTGTTTAGACAAAATAAGGCAATAATTTTTCCTTTATGGGTAGGCAGCGAGGCAGATGGCTTGTCTCACTGAGTAATGTAATTTCATCGCCGCGCCGCGCCGTTCGTTTCCCGAGTTCGTTTTTGAAAAGTTCAATTGTATTTTTCAACTTTAATTTTGAATTAAAATTTTTTTTTTCTCTTCGGAGCTTTTTTGGTCCATAGAGCTCGGCGCCTTTTAGGCTCTGGCGCCCCCGTGCGCAGCACGGCTTTGCACATTGGCACGGCGCGGCCCTGCTTTTAGATACCTTTAAGTGCAAAACTATCGTTCGAAGGTATTATTTTAATTTTAATTATTTGTAAAATTCGAACTTGAAAAACGAACTTAAAAAACGCGAATTTTCACATTCGTTAGTTTAGCATGGTGCCGACGATATATGAAACTGAATTTAAAGCAGAATTAGTGATACAGTGGATGATGTCGTGAAAAATGTACAAGTCTTTTGTTTGGTTCATTAATTTTCTGCGTGACTCACCTACGTATGTCAACCAGTTCATTACAGTCCATTGGGTAGTCATTTGACGGAGGTTCTAAGTTTTCATTACACAGTAAAAAATAGAACTTAGCTCATAAAAGCCACATGCTTCGTTTACTTGAGTTGAAATTTAAAGTGAGTCCATTTTAGTGACCAACTTACAACGCTTTATCTTTATCTGGAAAACATATTTGAAATGTAAAAATACATGGCTATGAAATCATAATGACAATTTTCGGAGAACAGACGAACTATTTATCTCTTTCATTCAAGCCGCCCATTTGCCCTGTGCCAAACACAATTTATTTAAAGAGACATTCATTTCAAGACAGAGTTATTACAATTTATTTATTCGTTTTCGAAAAGGTATATATCCTAAAGAGTTGCACGTACAGTGATGAGAAATATATAAAAATAACTATAAACTCATTAACAATTAGAACTGTTAATTAATTGGTAATACGAGTGCAGTATTTTTTAAATGGCAATAAAAAAGAAAATTATATCTTACACTGAAGTGACAAAAGTCATGGGATACCTCTTAATATCGTGTCGGCCCTCCTTTTGCCCGGCGAAGTGCAACAACTCGACGTGGCATGGACTCAACAAGTCGTTGGAAGTCTTCTGCAGGAATATTGAGCCATGCTGTCTCGATAGACGTCCATAATTGTGAAAGCGTTGATGGGGCAGGATTTTGGGCACGAACAGACCTCTCGATGGTGTCCCATAAATGCTCAATGGGATTCATGTCGGGCGATCTAGGTGGCCAAATCATTCGTTGGAATTGTCCAGAATTTTCTTCAAACCAATTGCGAACAGTTGTGGCCCGGTGACATGGCGCATTGTCATCCATAAAAATCCCATCGTTGTTTGGGTACATGAAGTCCATGAATGGCTGCAAGTGATCTCCAAGTAGCTGCACATAAGCATTTCCAGTCAATGTTCGGTCCAGTCGCACTAGAGGACCAAGTCCATGCCATGAAAAAACAGCCCACACCATTACGGAGCCACCACCAGCTTGAACAGTGCCTTGCTGACAGTTTGGGTCCATGGCTTCGTGGGGTCTGCGCCACACTCGAACCGGCTCTTACCAGCTGAAATCGTGACTCATCGGACCAGGCCACGGTTTTCCATTCATCTAGGGACCAACCGATATGCTCACGTGCCCACGAGAGTCGCTGCAAGCGATGTCGTTCTGTCAGTAAAGGCACTCGAGTCGGTCTTCTGCTGGAATAGCCCAAGAAATCCAAATTTCTCCGCACAGTTCTAGCAGACACGTCCATTGTACGTCCCACATTGATTTCTACGGTGATTTGACGCAGTGTTGCTTGTCTGTTAGAATTTACGACTCTTTGCAGACGTCGCCGGTCTCGATCTTTAAGTGCAGGCGGTCGACCACTGCGCTGTCCATGGTGGGATGTTATGCCTGAAATTTCATACTCTCGGCACACTCTTGACACAGTGGATCTGGGAATGTTGAATTCTCTAACGATTTCCGAAATGGTATGACCCATGCGTCTAGCTCCAACTAACATTCCGCGTTCAAAGTCTGTTAATTCACGTCGTGCGGTCATCATCACGTTAAAACCTCTTCACATGAATAACTTGAACAGAAATGAAAGCTCTGTAAAAGCACTGCGCATTTATACCTGTTCTATGCGATGCTACTGCCATCTGAAAATTTGCATATTGCTATCCCATGACTTTTGTCACTTCAGTGTATTTTACGTATGTGTTACGTCCTGGTTGCGTCCAGGTAATGCCCTGGTCCATCATCACTGCTTATGGATGCTGTACTTCAGTTCTGTTAATGCTCTTGGTTTTGGGGATGAGCAAGGTCATAATTGTGCCTCCAAATGGATGCAAGAATAGATGAACATAACACAAACTGTAACACAATGAAACACCGCTTTTCTTGATTCTGCATGCTTGTTAGCATCGGAGTAAAATGAATTACACATCATCATAGCTGCAATTCAATTTTTGTGTGAGAAAGATTGAAATTACAGCTATCCGACGTCACTGGTTTCGTTTCTCGAGGCTCGCTTTTTTACGCGTGCGGTTTTTAAAAAATGCACTGAAAATCAAGCATGGTATTTTAAAATTCGGCGATGGTTAATTTTTGTGTTTTGAAAGTCTCTTAATAATATCTACTGGTCAAAATAGGAATATTTAATGGGTTGAAACTTCCCTATTGGTTTGAGAACATGAATGTCTCAAAATAAGCACATGTTGTATCATTGTTGAGTAAGAAGTTTCTAAAAAATGCGAACATGGGAATTATTTTTGAGAAGAGGATATATATTCTGAAAGTAAAAACTTTTACTTTTCAACTGTAAGCCAAATTATTTTGGCGCTATTTCGAGTAAGTGTTGTGCTTAAAAAAAGCGATTTTGTCGCAGTTCTAAGACACCTATTTTATAATCGTTATATCTAATTTATCGTTAAGCATAGTTTCACTAGGCATAGTTGAAAACGGGAAAAATTCTGGTACAAGCCAAAACCATTTTATCCTTTCAATCAAAGAATTTTTTTTTCCTTCATCAAAAAAAAAAAAAGAAAGAAAGGAAGTTGGATGGCTCTTCAAGCCATTGCTATATCACAATCCTATGTCTCAGCTGTAAAAGGAACAGTAAAAATTACTTCAAAAAGAATGCGCTCCCAATATAGCATATTTTTTTTAACAAATTGTAAAAAAAAAGTCGCTCTTATCTCACTTTCCCAAGTAATAAGCAAAAGTCAAATTTTTGATAAATTCCCTGCAACAGAGAGACCTCATCTAAATCATCTGATGTTTAATTTTTAAAGAATAATTCTTTAGTTAACACATTTAATAATGATTTATTAACATTAATAAACATGAACACATTTTAACAATATACAGAACAAGCTGTATTCTACAATAGTAACTATAGTAACTGCATTTATATTTCACATATACACAATGTACAACTAAACACCATTTTCTTCAGATTAACAAAATATAAAATTTCACTAGAGTAAATATATTTTCCAACAAATCATTACTCGATGAACCTTAGCTTACTTATGGAAATTTCACTATCGCATTGAGGAAGACGCTAAATCAATGGCCAATTGGCATTCAATGCCATATGTTTTGTGCTAAAGCGATTGAGAAAAAGTGAATAATGATTGAAGCAATATTTGTAATAATTTTTAGACACACTATAACTAGAAGGTATAGGAATTTGATGTATATGGCAGCAGAGTTAAATGAAACTACATAACATTGAGCAAACCTGATTAAGCCATTTTCAGAGACAATAAAATACCGAATAATAAAGGGTTATGAAATCATAGGTTTAACGTTTTTCAAAGCAACCCAGCAAAATGGTTCGAATGCAAGAACATGGTTTCTATGCAGATGAAAATGACTGTAGTATGAAGTGATTAGTTCAAATGCAGTTCAGACACACGTGCAGAATCAGTTATCAGTTTAAAACAAGATCCATTACGATCGAAATGAAATTATCAACCTTATTTGTGTTAGCCCCTCTTTGATGCCATGGGCATTGATTGGAAAAATTGGAAATGAACTATTAACTTACAACAAAAATATTATTCAAGCAAAATAGCAGTCTTTCACATACATGCATATCAGTGGTTCTCAACCTTTTCGTACCTGTGACCCAGTTTTTAATAATTATTTTCATCGCGCCTCACTCATTCAATAACAACCAAAATATTTATTTTGATGTTAAAGCTATGCTAAAAATCTGCACTAAAACTGGAGAAAATTGTGTTATGCTTGCCATTAAATAGTGATTATAATTTTGCATTGCACAAAAGGGGGGAGGGGGTTTTACTGCTCTCGTGTCAAATACTTGAATTTCATTTGCAAAGCTTCAAAATTTCACTCATGAAAGTAGCATTACTAGTGCATAAAAGATTCAGAACACATAATAATAAGATAAAGGTGTAACATGAATTGGTATTCATAAAGTAATTATTATTGAATAACAAAATGATGAGATAGAACCCATCTCATAAATTGAATAAGTAACCCGGCATTAAAGTGTTTGAAATTTATCATTATGTTCGGATATATCTTTGTTTTTGCTTCCCTTTTTTTTTTTTTTCACAATTTTTCTCCTCTGGCGCCCAACCTTTACAGATATCGCATCATAAGTTGAGAACCACTGATATATATCTCTATTACACATATATCAGCTGTCATGGAAGGAATGTTTAACATCATTTATAGCTCAAAGCAAACACTATGAACAGCCATTTGAAGGGTCAGGGGGGAAAACCACGGTAGTCACATTTGATTCATTTTGAGAAAAACGAAATTTAAACTTTACGAACTCATAAACTTCCCCAGTATACTTGTTCTAAAATGACAATAATACATGGACTACAGTGTTTTTTCACGAATATTGCATATACTAAATGAAATTACACTTATTTTTCTAACAGGTGGTAGCATCAGTTTAAATTCAACAAAAAGTGGACTACCATGGTTTTTCCCCCTGACCCTTCATTTAAAATCACCCCAGTCACAATGGCACAATCAAAGCGATATTATGATATAGAATTGCTGTGCTGCAAATCCTAAGGTTTTTAAGTTTAAAGGAAGGGTTGGGGAGGAGAGAAATATGATATAGTATTAGCCACTACACTCGCACCATGTGGCAACGATTTGGCATTTCTAAAGCTACACAATAAAAGATTGGATATGGAGGTGATATAGGATGTATTCTATGCAATCTATTAGTTAGGGCCAGTCTTGAAACCAGATGATCTAGACTTAATCAAAGAGTTCATTCATAGAAAAAACTGACCAGTTCTGAACTATATGCAAAGATATGGAAGTTCTAAATCTTCATGCGAAAAGGTAGGGAGTTGGGGTGAAAAGTGTCAGATAGGAATGTTTCATATGTTAGGACCACTGCCTTTCATCCAGGAGATCCAGATTCAATGCTTACGTTGGAATTAACTGACCACTTCTGCTTTTATGGAATGTACAGCCGTTTTTTCTTTCCATAATAACTGGTAGGGAGTTGAAGAAAGGAGTATCAGAGTTACAGTCCATGAAATCTTCATCAACATCAATACTCATTGTGAACCAAACTACAGGGTTTCCAAGTTTAGTCAGTCAAATTCTAGCATCCTTTCACGACCAACCGAAAATATGAATGACTGACTGACAGGTCCCATTACTGTTAACATAATACAATCCTAAAGCAGGGAACTAAAAAGCGAGAGTTATGGAGGAAACTACATACTTACATACACGAGAGGACCACAGTAGACTAAGTTTGTCTTTGGTTTTGAAAGGTAGAAAGTGACATTAGCAGAATGATCAGCAAACTCTTCTATTTACTAACCAAATGAGCCAAGCCTACAGTTTACAGTAGCATTTCTTCACCTTTTTTGATCCCTACTATCTTGACTCACTGTAGAAATGAACTAAGAACTCCATTAACTAACTGTAAAATGAAACATATATATTTGGTCTATTATGGTTGCGAGCCTCTCATAGGCATTGCACATACATATCTGCAATATTAGATTGTCAGAGTACAGGAGTAGTTCAAGACAAAAATGTTCTCTATCATATTTCTTTATAATTTATATTCCTATTTGTGCATGCGCTGCTTTTTCAAGGGCGGATCCAGAAATGTTCCAAGGGAGGGGCGAATGTTTTTTTTTCTACTTGCCCCCCTTTTTTATGACATATCCTGGTTAACACATGTTTATTACAAATGTTTATGTCTTCAATTTCGAAAAAAATCCAGATCAGAGCCCCGAATCTGAACTACTTCTCATAGTATCATCGAAGATCATCTAGAATTGCCTTTATAGAACTTCAAAATCGAAAAACTCCTGGAGAAAAGTCCCTCAAGGGAGGGGCGATCGACCCCTTCGCCCCTCCCTTGTATCCGCCCCTGTGCTTTTTACAATAGAAGTCAATTCTTTACACCCATTGTTCAATTAACATAGCATTACATAACCATCTCTGTCATCATGCAATTAAAATAAATTTTGAGAGCTCCTTGTAAACTACAATTTCAAGCAAGTCAATTACACTTTTGAAAATGAACTACCAATACTGCAGCTCCGACAAAACTAATACAGTTATACATTCTAGTATGAAAATAAATGTCGCTTCACTAAATAAAAATTCTTTATATGGAGAAACATATTGATAATCAAACAATTCATAATCATGCATATTAACAAGACAGAAAATTGACTTTAACACACTGAACAAAAATCTAAAATAAAAGCAAATTCCATCATTAAAAATATAAGGCACATTTATATACTAGTCATCTCCTAAAGTACTCTGAATATTTTTTTGACATCAAGTATTGGCTTAAATTAATTATTGCCTATGGATATTTTAGAGCTGTCATAGAGTTTTTATGGCTTTGATCCTACATTATACATCTCTTCTCTATCTCTTCTCTTCTCTACTAATAATAAAGCTGAAAGTTTGTCTCTCTGTCTTTCCTTCTGTCTTTCCTTCTGTCTGTCTGTCTGTTACGCGCGTAGCGCCAAAACCGTTCGGTCGATTTTCATGCCACTTGGTACAAAATTAGTTTGTAGCATGTAGTTTTGCACCTCGAAGCGATTTTTCGAAAATTCCATTTCGTTCTTTTTCTATTCGAATTCTTAGCGGAAATTCGATAAAATAGGGAAGAAATATTTCACACACATTTTCAAGTCTTATGTCATTCGAAAGCTTGAAATTTTCTGCACAAAATGAAGTTTTTTCGAAGTTTCTACGATCATCAGGAGAGCTGTAACAATTGTTTTTAGAATCCCGGAATTCAAGGCTTACCTTCAGTAAAGCAAGCCAAACGATTCTAAAATGGTTAATGAAATGAATTATTTTATCGACGGAAATCAACTTTTCATGCTGTTACTATGGTTACGTGTTCATACTTATTTTTGTTTCGTTCTTTTTCCAGGGTTGCCAGAAGTAGTATTTTTGATACTACGGTAGTATTTTTTCGGCCCAAATAAGGAGCGTAGTATTTTTCTGGCCACCCTGTTTCCAATATACTAATGACTTAATTAAAAGATTTGGCGGATTTTTTTTCCATTTTTATAGATTTCGCATTTCAGCAATATTGATTTTGGCAACGTTTAGAAACAGTAGTAGGAGCGTCTATCGCCCATTTAGCGAGAAAGGGGTACCCAAAGCACAAAGATTAACCAAATATCGTATAAATTGTGACATTGCAACGTTCTTTTTAAAGTGTTTCATTTCGGAAAATGTATTGTTTTGTTTTTAAAGCTGGGAAAGGAAACTTTCTTCTTCTTTCAAATTTTGGTAAGATTTCTGTTGGTTTCTGTGAGCAACAAAATTGTTCTTATTTTCTCTTTTGGCTTATTTTTGTGCATCTCCAGTTGGGGTTTCATTTGAATGTCACAAGGGGATGCTTTACCCCTTTTTTGGAGTTAATCAGTGTTAATTTCAATGCAGATGAATTGGCGCGACCACTTGGCGATATATCGCCAAGCCTTTGGTCGCGAAGTATTTGTCGCCAATTTGGCGACATATCGCCAAGTTGGCGAATTTTTTTTTTTTTTATTTGGACTCAATTTGGCGCTCTTAGCGATATTTTGCCAATTTGGCGACAAATTTGCGATTTTTTTAAAAACTTTTTTTGGGGGGGGTTCAATTTGGCGCTATTGGTGATATTTTGCGAAAAATTCACTGAATGATGTTAAAATCGGCGATATTTTGGAGATTAATCATTGTAAAACATTTTTTTGCATTGTTTCGTGGCAAACTAGGGATATAAATGTTTGAATTGTTATCTTACTCCCTCCAAGCACTATTTTAGCACTTAAGGCATCTACTGAGAAATGTACACGTAAAAGGAAGTAGTGTAGGGCCCATACCAAATTTTTATATCATACTTTGAAGGAATTGTAGTTGAATTATAACTAAAATAGAGTATTTTTTCTGCTATATTAATTATTTTACAAATGAACTTTTAATTTTATACCACGGGCAAAGCCGTGCGGGTACCGCTAGTTCTTTCATAAAGCAAGTATCAAGACATGTTAAGAAAGTACTGAAAAATCAAAATACTTGTTTCTCCCCTCCATGCTTAAAATTAGGGAATAATTTCAGAAATAAAACACTGACTTCTTCAAAATCCTGAAATTGCTTTAAAATATTTATAGTGGCTTGAAATCAGACATTAAGAGCAGCTCAGTTTTATTTTATATAAAAAGAAAACATTAGCTTCTTAGAAAAGAAATTATAAGAAAAAAGTTTTCATATTTCATAAATTCTAGGGTGCAAATTTATAACAATTCAATAAATAAATAAATAAAATTTAATTAAACAAAATTTGTGGTATGGGGAATTTAATATGCCAGGGGGAAAATCTTTAAAGAGTTAAATATAAAAATAAGAACTAAGTAACTTCAGAATAATGTATGAATTAGTAAAACATTGAATTATTTAATTTAAAAATGTATTGGGAAAGAAGAAAGATAACATAAAAGTCCTGCATATCTTCCGTGACAAAACATTTTGAATATAGAATCATTTTTAGCTTTTTATTATCAAATTGACATATGTTTAAAAATAATAAATATTACACAAACAATGTAGCAAAAAATAGAGAAACAATTTCCTGCAAAAGTATGAAAAAATGATGATATATAAATAAAACAAAATACATTAAAACAAATAATCAATACAATATGGATGAAAGATTTTAGTATTGACACTTAAATCTCAAAAGCCACATCAGTATTTAATATACATGTTTCACTAATTCTGAATAAATAAATGAAATATTAGAGTTTAGACTCCCCCCACAAACCTTCTTCATCTTTATCAGTGATTGAAAGCTTAAGAAAGTTATTTATCAATAAAAACAATCTTTGTCCCTATATGTGATTCCTAAGATGCAGACTTCTACATGTACTAAACAGTGCATTTTACAATGAAGCATTCTAACATAATTACAAATGAATCTGTATTTGACATATAAATTAGAAAATATTAAGTGTATAAAACAATATGTATAAAAATAATTATTTGCACTCTGGCTAAAAAGAAATCAATGCAGATAAAATTGAGCAAAATTTTGTTCATTAAGTACGTAGCCAAAAAGCAGCTTTTCAGGAAGGAATTAACTAAAATTCTTCATATGATTTCAAATATAAAATGATAGTTCATGTAAATAACACCAAAATAAATAAACACAATTTTAACAAGAAAATTATTTTAAAAATGTCAAACATTTTCTCAAGCTTTAGGATACATAGAGCATTTTCAATTTTTATTTTCATCTTGATTCTTTCAGGCTAGTATCCAATGCTTTCCAACGTAAGAACTTTTAAACATGAGTTTCTACGCTTGATCTTTTGATGCAGTGAAGACATGAATGTATCTTGCTATTTTTACCATTGATGAATATATTTAATTCTCTTAAGGTATAATCCTCTACTGATTTGTAATTTGTATTGGCTACATAATTTCGCCAGCATTTTTTGTACAAAAACCATCAAACTATTTTTTCACTTGGATATTTAGCAACATTTAAACATGACTTAAAAACAAAGTAATTTTCTATTGCCAAACATTTTGTTTCCAGTCCCTTATTAGAGTGTATTCTGTTGAAACATCATAAAAATATGAATTTATTAAATATCAACAATGTTGTTTATGACTGGAATCAAATAAGTTAAATATTTGTTAAAAACAGTTTTTTTTAAATATTTATTCATGACATTAGATTACTTCATATGAAATACTGCCATCTTAACAAAAGTAAACAATATCTAGAATAATGGCGATAAAGCGATAATCCTGGATTGGTATCTATGTCGAAAACATTTTTTGTTTTAGAATGTAGAGAAGTGTTAATTTAAAACTACTGTCACTAAAAAGAAAGGGGAGGGGGGTCAGAAAATATCTATACTAGCCTTGAGTATCTTCAAAGATTAAACAAATTTTTATGTTTAAGACATTTTTTAACCATAAAAACAGGCATCTGAATATTGAAAATATTTCATATAAAACTATGCAACTAGAAAAATGTATACTCCAAATAAAAACTCACATTACATTATATCTCGCATACCACAGCTTTTATTTTTTGCCATAAATAATAAAAGAACCATTTTTAATGGAATTTTAGAACTTTACAGGGACGTCATTTCAAGTTGTTCCAGGTGAGGGGGGGGGGGGGCAAAGGGTGCAAACATAATGTAATTTTAATAAAAAATAACAAAAACCACACCCACTTATGTGTATATACATTTATTTCTCAAAGTCAGGGGGGGGGGCAATTGACCCCCCTAAATCACGGGCCTGGAACTTTAGCAGTATTTAACTGAAACTTAATCATAGAATCTTTAAAAATATTGACAGCTTTTGAGTTTTTAAGCATGCAAATTCCATTGGTTTTACTTAAGATCTCATAAATGCTACACTTAATTTATATTTACATTTCAAGCAATGATATTTTTGATAGCTATAAAATAAAATGCTTTACAGTTATGGCTGCTTTTGTAGAGAAAGTTACAAATTAGTATGATCTAAAGTTGCATTTGAAGACTTTCTTAATCGTTTAAAAATAAGCTAGAACATGAAAGAAAAAATGTTTCACAGAAAAAATAAACTTTAAAATAAGTAAATGGATAAACAATTTGACGCATGGTTACAAGAACATTCAAATAAATAAGAAGTTTAATAAAATGGCAGCTGTAAATTTTAGGTTGCTTTTTATTTATTTTCTGTAATGAATTAATTCACAACCATACTTTGTTTATGGATGAGCCGCAACAACCTGAGCTATTTAAGAACATTCAAAATCTAATTTACCTTTCCAAGAGGAATTAGAAAGACACACGGATCAAAGACTACACTTCAAATTTAACGCTATCTGCTTGGCAACTGGCACTTATGCTCTCATGGCAGCAGAAATATAACCTGAGTTGTAAAAAATAACTATACTATGCTCTTGATAGTTTGATGCATGAAATTGAGAGAGTTCGATTCAGATATATTTGCCTAACTGAAATCTGCCCAATATCTGATGAGAAACACTGGACAATTCCTTGGTAGCAGACATTATCATTGGTGCATAACACACTTTGCAAAGACTCCGCTGTGTTATTGTCTTGTTTCAACTTTATGATGAGCAATGGATTCTACTTCTATGCAACACACATAAATTGTGTAGAATTCCACTAACAATATTTAAATAATTTAATTTTCTTATGATGGACACATCTCATGACATACATCCGTTACAGAGACAATAAAATATTATTTCAATAATTCTTCTGGAATTTTAATTGCATCATATAGAAGCACAATCTTGTTCTTTATAATCAACAGATATTAGAGGCAAACTTTTAGTACTACAGACTGGTTGAATTTTTACTTGTTTTTACATTCTCAGCCGGTACCTTTTTACATTTCACTTTGTCACAGTTTACCTTTTTAAAATTTTACTTTTTACACTCTATTTTGCCCCTCTTTGCGTGTTTGTATTGAGTGCTGTATCTACGAACACTCTAGTCAATGAATTTTTACTTTGGGAAAAAAAAAATCCTTAATAAAGTTTGTACAGTGAAGCAAGAATATAATATATTCGGAGCCTTTGCAGGGTGTTATGAGCAACAAATAATAGCTATCAAAATGGAACTGCCCAACTATCAATATACATTAAGAGATTCTTCTAGAATTTCAAACAAGGCACCCAATGGGCCGGTACGACAGGCGATGTCGTAGGCAGTATCACCGGCGTCATTTTTGATATTAGGATCAATGTAAGGCTGCCAAAGCAGGAGTTCAAGAGTCCTCCTCCCTGCTACATTAGTGGCAGCAAGATGCAGAGGTGTGATGTGTCCTTTGGTTTGTGCATTGACATCGGCACCATTTTGGAGTAGCAGAGACACTGCTTCTACACTGTCCCATTTGCAAGCACAGTGCAAGGGTTCCCAGCCGTCTGCGGTTTTGGCACTGATGTCGGCATCATAAGACAACAGCACCTACAAAAACAAAAAAAATTAAATATATTGTTGCAATAAAACTGGTAACTATTAAGAATGCGATAAAATTTTTTCAAAATTATGTTACATAGAATACTTTCAAATTGTTTTAAGTTCAACATATAAAATTTCATTAAAAAAAGACAAACTCCAAACATATCGACTTTGATGACTTTTAAGTATTTCAAAACAAAAAATGTAACTAAAATTTTTAGGACATTCAAAAGCTCCCAGCAGGTTTGTTTTTTACTGAAATATAGTACTGATTCAGATCAAAATTTTTTCAAATAGTTTTTAAATAGTTTGTAATAAAACTTATGAAAACTAAAACTACTAAACTAAAATTTAATAAATTAATATTTTCAACTATGTAAAATATTTTTCGTTGTTGGGTAGGTTCGAACTGTTACCTAAAAAAACAATGCCATAACCATGGCAGCTCAGAAATTATAAGCAAAAATATTGAAAAACATTTTAGCACTGTGAGCGTAAGCATACAGTGACCAAACTGGAGGGGATGGGAGGGGGGCGAGGTGCCATTTCATAGATAGATTAAAATAGGGGTGCACAACCTTTTTCAGTGAAGGGCCACATGCGTAACAGGAGCTCCATTGGAGGGCCGCATGCAAGCCGATTATTTGGAGGCTCCTGAAGGGTAATTACCACCACCCCCCTTCTCGCAGGCTTTGAGAAATTGTCATGCTTTTCGTTTTTGTTTTTTAATTTTGAATATACCTTTTCATGTAATTTACATTGAGTATATATCCTTTGCCTTCTGGAAAATTTTGAAAAATGATGGGCCTGGCATCAGCATGCACCAGTCCTTTCTCTTAACAATTAGAAACTTGATTTGCATATATCAGAGGTCAGTAAGAAAACTAACTCCATCTCTTTCAAGAGCTTCACTAACAAGAGCTCCAAATAATCTGTTTATTCGTCTTTCAGATCGAAAAATATCCATTCACTACGGGGCGAGTACAAAAATTAAAGAATGATAGTTAAAAAAAATCTCGTATTTGTTTTGAAAAATACGCTTATATTCTTGTTCAGTATGATTTGTATGGTCATCACTCCAAAAATAAGAAGAAATATCGTAACCTGAAAGCCGATGCTAAAAGATTGCTGAAAAAGTACATGTAAACTCTCAAATTACGCTTGGCAGACAGCATCGAAAAAATACATGAAAATATGCCCAAATTGCAAAGTATTTTACATATAAAGTTCAATAAGTAGGATTTTTACCATTCAAGTTGGAAACGTAGACCTTGAGCAAGGGACTATTAAAAAAATATATATGTAACATTTTTCAAAATGGTGCGTTTTTTTTCTTTGGCGTGGTCATTATTGTAACAGTTATTAGGTTTGCTGAATTAATGTCAAGAAGCTATAAGGGTCTGCTGTCCACTGGTTAGTAATTGAAAATTGAAATTTTCATGTTGACTCTTTTTTCCTACTAAGTCCTGAAATCTTTCTACAAACGAATTTTGGAGCGTTTTAATCAGTGTGTGTAGTTTAATATCCCACCAGAAAAATCTTTAACTTATTCTTCCCCCTCTGAGTTAAAAAAAAAAAAAAAACATCTGATTTTTTTCCTTTTTTTTTTTTCAAAAAAAATTTTTTTTTCCTTTTTTCAACAGAAAAAATTAAAAGCACTCGCAGGCCGCACATCGCTATGCAGATATCCAGTACATACATAATGTACTAGATATATATAATGTATATCTAGAGTTAACAATAGTGCGACATAATTAATGCTTCATTTCCCACAGCTACATAGTGCTGTTACCTTAAAAGGGGCATGGTACTGCGCTTTTCTGAAAATGTTTTTAGGTAACATTAGTGTATTGTATTAACTCTCAAGACATTTCAATTCATCCCCTTAAATATTACAACTATGGGTTCTAATTTGAAGCAAAATTTGTACAATGAAAATAATGAAAAAATACATTACTCTAATGACATCAATATTGTTGCTATAACAAGCTCTGTGCAGAGGCGTGTATAAATCATTGTCTCTCACATTAACTAGATCAGGATCTTCTTCAAGTAATCTCCGCAGAGTTTCTAGCTCATTTTTTTCAGCAGCCCACAGTATTTCTTTTTTCGGATCACCTATAAAGAAATAATTTTCAGTTTGATGAAAACTCACCTCTTTTCATAAGGGAATTTTTCAGTCAACCTTTAGGAACCAGGCGGTACACATGTTGTACCATAAGTCTCGTTTAGTTTAGAGGACGGGGTTGAAATTTTCACTTGAACCCTTTGGAGCCGGGGATTTTTTCCAGGTTTCATACGTCTGGTACGACAGTTTATACCTTCTCTTTACAATGGAAAAGAAATCTGTGGTTAAACTGTCGTACTACCTGGGTCGAAAGAAAAATTTCTATATGAACAGCCCGGATCCAAAAGGTTAACAAGCTGGTATGTGTAAGAAACACATATGGAACGAATATTTGAAAATACCTAGTCATATCCTCAATCTCAGTGTTTCATTCATTCATCAAGAAATATTTATATCGACATAGGCTTTTACAAACTCTTGTGAGTTCAAAAAAAGATTTTCAAATTAAATAGCTGAACAAAATACAGGGTTATTCTAAATGATGGACCCCTTTTTAAAAATTCATATTTATTTAAGTACAAATCCGAAATGAACAATCTTTATTGCAATGGAAGGATGAAATTTCAAATTTTTTTTTAGTGCAAAATTTTTTTCTGAAGCTGCAAAAAGAGGGCGCACCAGTAGAGTTTGCACCGGATTAGATTATAATTTGATTTACTGGCACAGCTGAAGAAAATTGCGACCGTAGACCAAAAGGTTTTCTGCGTTCTTCAGTTTGTAAAAACTGCGTCACAAATTTTAGTGCAGCGGATATTTCGAGCCAAATTTGGAATTAAAACCCCAACTAAAAAAAGCATAAGCCGTTGGTTTAAGCAGTTTCAAAAGACTGGTAGTGTTTGTAAAAGGAAAAGCAGAGGAAGACCGCCTGTGTCACAAGAAGAAGTCATGTTTGCCGTACAGCACGCGGTGGACACATTGCACATTTATGATTATATATGAAAAAAAATTTCAAATCTTCTCTTTCCGTTGATATAAAGAATATTAAGTTTCGTTGAAAACTTTAATAAATATGGATTTTTAAAAAGGGGTCCATCATTTATAATAACCCTGTATTGTTCTTAAGCACACTACAATAAAGTCGCGTCTCGATAACTCGAAGCCTTATAACTCTAATATTTCTTTGTCTTGGAAGTTTTCATTGGGTCCCAAACTTTTGAGAAGGCTGTGGTAATCTCCTACAACTTGAACTACTAATAATTAGAAGCATTTTTCTGGTCCCTTGCAAATTCAAAAATCTGAGACTCGACAGGCACAGATCAAGAGCGGAGGGGAAGGGGTGGACATAACCACCCTTAAGTGATCAAAAATAGCCTGAAGCTGTATATTGGGAATTAATATCACCAAAAAATTCACCAAAGACCCCTTTTAATGTCCAGTGTTGACACTTATGACCTGTGTTAGAAATAAGCGTTCGTTAGTCGCATTTTAAGACCAAAAATTTCGATTTGACGCCAAAATTTCTAGCCCTAGATGTCAAATTTTATGATGAAAATTTTGGATTGCATTGAAGCTCTCCCCCCACCTAAGATCTGTGGTTGATCCAAATGGTAAAATTTAAAATGCAAACAAATTTGTTTTTAAAACTTATTTTCTTCTGTATATTTTCCAGATCTTTTTAAAAATATGCTATCGGCATTGTGGAGGATTTCTATATTTTAACATTTCTTTATATTTAGATACATATATATTTAATTCCTTAAAAATGGCACGTAGGTTGTTCATTTTGGCACCTAAAAAGTTGTAGCAGGCGTCAACGGCTGGATTTAAATTCTTATGACCCCTCTAAAACCAAAAGCAGGGTCTCCCTTGGTTAACTGAAGGTATTAAAACTTCATTAATTTGAACAGACTTTAAACAAATTACTGCTAAAGAGATCAAGACCTAAGTCTCTGATCTCTGTTCCCCTTGTTTGTTGTCTATTGTTTTTCGGATTAGATGAACTACAGTCGAGACAAATTGATTTTAAATGTCACTAGGAGTTTGTTTTAACGATGCCCGGTCCACCTGTATTAATTTCTAAAAACTAGTTTATTGCAGCACAAAAACAGATTTGTGTGACTTTCAAATGGTTTTTGAAAGATTCAAGATTGCTTTATTTTAGAAAAAATAAATAAATAAATAAAAGAAAATAAATAAATTAAAAAATACAGGGAAACTGTGCATTGAAATGACCACACATACACACTCCTATTTATTTTCCTGCAGCACATTGTAATAAAGAAAGAAGCAATTAAAAATTTGAAAGAAAATAATAAAAATTCAATGATACATTAAACACTTAAAGACCCTCTTAAATTATGTGACTATACAGTACTCTTAAAGAAATTTACCACTGAAATCCTCAAGTGGTCTTTCATCTTCAATACTTTCATAATTTTCAGACCACTGAGAATAAGACCAATTCGACTGGAGCGATTTATCTTCAATTGAAAGTTGACGTTCTTTATCACTTTCTTCTTTCAGTTCTTCTGCTTCTTTACAGTTCTCAGAAGTAGAAAGTTTATCCTCGGATTCTTCGTCGACCGTTTTAGCAGAACTTTCTAAATGTTCGCCGTCAACTGAATTTTGTACGGAATAGTCAACATCACCATCTACTTGTTCTTCTACGTCTTTTTCACAGTTCGATTCTTCGTGATTTTTTTTATGCAGGTCGGAATCAACAATCGATTCACTTTCCTCACAAATTTTCACATCCTTCAGTTCTTCTAAATTCGTTTCTTCACTCATTAGTAACAAAAGTATGAGTTAAGTAACTAAGCTGAGTAAAATGAAATGTTTTGTCGCAAATATGTTGATTAAACGACTTTTCGAAGATATGAATATTTGTTTCGCTGCTATTTTTTCTTCCAGTTAATCGAACCTTACATTTAAATTGCAGTTTTAACTATGGAAAAAACATTCCGTAAGATATATTTGCGATAAAATTCGTATTCCGCAGTCCGGTTTTTATTTGTTTACGTTTTTTGACGGGCGGTTAAATTCAGCCTTGTCCCCATTATATGACGTCATACTCAAAACGTAACATTATAATTTATTTATGTAAAATTTCGAAATATATTACTGCCTGTGGCTTTTGTTTCTGATTTTTAACTTCTTTTCAACTTTTTTTGTTCATTTAGTAAATGTAAATAAGTATTTCTTACTTTTTATAAAATTTCAACAGCAATGCACTTTAAAAAAAATCAATTGAACCAACAGTAACGGCCATTTTGGCACAAAAGCACAAATAAAATTAATTTTTCAGACATCAAAAGTGAAACTATTCTAATATTTACATCTTTTGACAACTACCTAATTTGATCATAACCGCCCAATTTAAATCTTCTTGTTTGTTGATGTTTTTGCTCAGCTCATGAGTGCTTTCACATTTGTTCATCCGGTGTCAAAGACAGTACGTGTGGCTGAATCATATGTGAGTAAAAGTTTTATTTTCAGTGGTCAGTTTAGAATTTCCATGTTTTATTGAATTTTGTTTCTGATGTGCAATTTTATCCTATTTATGCGTTTGGTTTGTATTTTCTCCCTTTTTTTCTTTTTTCAAAATTTAGTTAGAAAGTTGCTCTATTTCCGTAAACTAGACACAATTGTATTTCTTTACTATTTTTGTGCCAACAATTAGTATTCAACAATGTCGTCGGAAAAAAAGAGTATTTTTCACATGAATGCGATATTAATTTATAATTATTATCACTGTAAAAAAACGGAGAGTTTCAAGTTAGCGCGTTTTGCAGTGACTAGTTGCTCTACATTTTCTATCGATATTTAAACAGGAATTAAATGATTAAATGCCGTCACTCTTACAGTGCCAGTTGTAAAACGTGTCAAGTTCACTATTTTTAAATTCTTTTTTGCAAATTTTAAATTGAAAAGGAAAACTTGAAACTTTGAATCAGTAAGAGTAACTAAACTAAACTCTTACTCTTGTTGCTGTAGTTGAGGTAAGGTAATATCAAATATTCCTGTCTTAAGCTGTTCATTTTTTTCTTTTGGTTTTAAATTTTATATTTAAAGGTCCTAATTTCCAGATTCTTTAGCTCAAATTATTATGGCCCACTTTTCAAAAGCGTATTATAGTACAGAGTAGAGCCGCTATATAGACAAGCCGACGCATCAAGCTCGAGTTTCACCACTTTGGATCCAACTTATTTACTTTTACTTTCAATTTTTCATTGTTGCGGTGCCAGGGTTACCAGAAAAGTTTCGGGACGTTGCCAAGCTTTGTTAATTTCTCATAAGAAATCACGAAAACGCGATAACTCGCCAGAAAAGACAACTTTCAAACACGCGCTGGATCAAAGTGGTCAAACTTAATCTTGATGCGCCGGCTCGTCTATATAGAGGCATTAGTACAGAGTGGGCGTTAAGAAGGTCCCTGTTTTAACTTATCAATAATTCTCACGATAAATAGCCTATGTTATTGAAACAAGTTTTGTTATAGACACTCGTTATTTCAAATCTTCCTGCGTAGGAGGTTGTATACTCTTTGGAAAATTATTCAAAAAAAACATGTCCACTTACTTCAAAATAATTAATTTTCCAAAGTTAGGCCATGGCAACTGACCTACCTCTTACCTCCCTAAATGACAGACCTGATTAACTAGAATGCTATTTTGTGTGAAAGTAAATAAATACTGTTCACTGGTGTTTTGCTCATCTCTGGATTATTACTGCGGCTGTATTAGTGGTACATGAGCAATTACATTACAAATGTAATTCTTTAGTGCATCCAAACTTTTTGGTTTAGTTATTTAAACCTTGTCGTTCTTCAAACCCTACATGAAGAAGTTGCAAGATGTGAAGTCAGAACTCTGGGTTGATCATTCATACAGACTACGGCAGCAGATCCGGCACACTGGAAAATGTTTGTTATGAAGTGGAGAGAAATGAACTTAAGTTGAGCCCGGGTTTGTCCTCTTTCTTTAATTTGATTGATATTTAAAATAAAATTTGTTGTCTTGGGATAATCTTCATTTTGTGGAGCAAAAATTCTATAATTGTAAATTTCATTAAAAAGACATTGTAATAATACTATTTTTGAAGTTACAAAAAATAGGGAAAAGGATGTTTAAAAAAAAAAAAAAAAAGCTCCTAATTTGGACTCCTCCACTTTTTGGGAAAAAAATCAGCAACAATGTAGAAAAAAAAAGCAAAATAATGACATACAATTGTTTATTTATGTTTTATTCATTAAAGAGTTAGAAAATGAAAATATGTGAAGGAATTTTTCAAGGGTTGTCCATTCCTTCAGAAGTCTTTTCCCTAATTTTGAAATTTGCATAAATAAACAAAACTACTTTTTTACTGAAATGATATGTACTAAATTTCATTACATCTTTATAGATTTTTCAAAAGATGAAACCGGATAATGCACAAACACTTAAGGGGGGGGAGGGTACTTTGGACACATAGAGGGTAGCAATTGCTTTAGAAAACATGGTTTCATCAAGGGGTGTCAATTGCTCCCCCTGACTATGGGGAATTTATGCGTTTGTATACAAAGGAGCATGATTTTTGCTGTTTTTCAGTGTAATTTAGTGAGTATTATGTACCCCCGCCCCCCAGAAAAGTTCAAAATGCCTTTGCATATGTTACAGATATGGAAGTGAACTATTTAACCTTTTGGAACCGGGCTGTTTTTTAGAAATTTTTCTTCCGACCCAGGTAGTACGACAGTTGAACCACAGATTTCTTTTCCATTGAAAAGAGAAGGTATAAACTGTCATACCAGACCTATGAAACCTTGAAAAAATCCCCGGCTCCAAAGGGTTCGAGTGAAAATATCAACCCCGTCCTCTAAAAAAAAAAAAAAAAAAAGTTAAGGTACAGCATGTGTACCGCCCGGCTCCTAAAGGTTAAGATGTCTAAGAATAACATGTGCCACATATTTGGCTAAATAAGCTGAAGGTCTGACTTAGCAGTAAAAGTCTGACTTAGTTGAACTTGTTGTATGAATCTTGTGTTCATGAGTTTGCTGTGACAAAGTTGTATGGTATTTGAAAGCAAGTTAGTTCAAAGTGCATGCACCATCCACCACCATCTCTGTATCAGCACATTGGAATGCCAGATTTCATAACAGGTGGTTACTTGAGCACTTTCCTGCCCTGTCATGTGACGTGACATTACAGACAACTTTCTACCTTTGTAAAGAGATGTGTTAAATTTCATTACACAATTTTAAGATTGATACAATAATTTGGCAAAAATAGGGGTTTGACTATAGGGAGCCTAGTGGTTAGTAATCTCTAAATGTAGTATGGGATCTAGTACAGGGTAAGCAGGAGCCCTAACCTCTGGTAACAACTTTTTTGGGAAGAGAGGGCGGGGGATAGCAAATTCACTCTATTTTTATCATGTTTTTTTTAATACTTGATATAAAAATTCGAACACAGTTGAAAACCATTTTCGACTTTTGCCCTGACCTAGGAAAAATTGTCTGTCCTCGCAATGAATAATTTTTTGATGCACAGAAAAACAGAAAAGGCAACCATGTTTTTTATTTTGTTTACTTAGTATTTGTTCTAATATTACCTACTGAATGACAGGGTGTCACTGATTTGTATCAACTGATTTAAATTCTTTTTTAACAAACCCTAGAAATCTTCTTATTTTTTTATCTCATTTCTTCTGCCTTTTCTTAGTCAGTATATTATTTCTTCTTTACATTAATTTTGTTCCTAGGGTTTGTCCTCACTTCACCATTTTTATCTATTTATATTCTCCCTCCTTACTCCACCTAAAAATACAAAAAAAAAAAAAAAAAAAAAAAAAGAATTGTCAGTGAACCTTTTAAGTGAGTTGCTCTTTTCTTATTAGAATTTACTGTATTCTGGATTTTTTTTTAATGAAAACAATGAGGAAATCTTAAGTCATTACGCTAAAAAACTGTTGTGAGAAAAGTCCTGGAAAATTAATTACACGTATTGCCGTAGCGGGAGCATTTTTGTACAAATTAGAAAAAGGGAACTTAAATACAAAAGTTTTTTTAAAGCTTTTTTTTTTTTTTAAATCCGATTTTTTTATTTTTTCAAAAATATTATTTTTTTACATTCTGCTGAATGCTACCCCAAGGACAAGAACTTATTACAAGTATCAAATTTAAGTTATTGTTAACGGAAAAAAAGTCTGGCTTTTGCAGTGTTTGTATCTTGAATGACGGCTTAATTACTATCATGCTACACGGAGTGTCGACCAACCTGTAAACCAGGAAAATTTTTAAAACCCCGCCAAAAGAAGTACATGTTGAGATATCTGACAGGAGTTTTTCCTTAATGAAAGAGTAGATTTTGAATTTCAAAAAATTTTTTGCTTTGTCAAATTTTGATATTTTATTGTGCACTTGAGATCTTGACTGGGTTTTATCCATTTCAATTTAAATGAAATTTTGTTGTATTTATAACAGTTGAGTCCAATCTATGGCTCACACTCCACATTCGGCCCTCGATGCCGATCCTTGTAACCCGTTGTTTTGTTCAATATTACAAAACCAAAAGCCCGAAAAGTGACATGGCATACATTTGGAGCCAAATATTCACAAATTAGTTTCTGAAAAACATGCATTTAATAAAATAAGTAGGGACGCACCGATAAGCTAATTGGCCGGTTACCGATTAATCGGCTGAGCCGATTAATTATAAGGATGATTGTTTCTAACACTACCATTTTTACAATTACTGGCTATACAATTCCGAGTCTAGGAATAGTAAATAATTTATTTCTGAGAGAAGATTTTTTTTCCATTTACGAGCTAATATTTAGAAAAGTGCCAATTTGAGTCCCAAGTGAATTTTCACTAGTATTTCAATAACTAGTTAAAAAAATAATTTTCCCTAGAAAGAAGATAAGTTTTGCTTTCATTTCATCTAATAACATCAGAAAAAATTTTTTTTTTTCTTCAGAAAATAATGTTTTTATACATCAAAAATCAGATCGGTAACGTGTCCCAAGTAGCAAAGCTTAGCATGCAAACAGGTCATACGCACTTTCTAACTTCCCAAAAAAACGCACTTGCACAAAAAACGATTCTATTTTTACCCCTTTGTAAATATTTTACTTCATTTTTGTTTTAATCGATTTCTGATTTTCTAGCCGGTGCGAAATAAGCGTGTCCCTAGTTCCGCCGTCAGAGAGCTAACAATAACTTCCGATCTATGTTTAGGTTCCCAAAAACATTTCCTGCACCTATACCACGTGATACTGAGTACCCGGTGGGATGTTTTATCGCATGGTAATTAAAAATTTGCATTTCTGCATCTAAAATTGTAGTTAAGATTTTTTAAAGTGATTTTTTAAAATGTGTGTCATTTAAGTCATCAGATCGGCAACACGCGCTAAAATGCGCAGTTTTTATTATTTTAAAAATTATTTTATATATAAGTATAGTCCTTTATTACAAGTGAAAAAACCACGTGTTTGATTTTGGTTTTGCGCGATCGACTCGGAAAAAAAAAAAACTTTGTCAGTTTATCAGATCGGTAACAGTCAGAGCGGTAACATTGAAAAACAGCGAATATGTTACCGAACTAACTCACACGTTTCAGAATTATTAAAAAGCAAAAATCGTAGGTTTTAGCTATGTATATTGAATATTTTTGTTCTTAAAAAATGAAAAGCAATTAGTTTTAGTACAATTGCTTCATTTGTGGTTTGTATCACCTGACAATAGAAGTTAGTAAAATAAGAAAAATTGACACTGCAGAAATTAAGTTAATTATTATTATTTTATTTATTTATTTATTTATTTATATATATATTTTTTGGTGCTTCAATTTTTCATAACTTCGCTAAATAACTAGATAATAACTAGCATGCTAAATTTGAATTTCTGATCAAGAACTTAAATTTCCTGCAACTAATTAAAGAAAAACAAGCAGCAGAGTTGTGCGTTGAAAAAGTTGAAGTTGTGTGTGTTTCAAAACAAAACAAATGTTTTATGAGCTTGGATTTGGTAATCTTATAATTTATTTTGTCAAAAAACCTTATCGCTCATTTTTATTTCCAAGAAATGCTTTTTTATAATGAAATTTGATTTTTTAGCTAATATATATATTTTAATGTAATTATCTTAATTCTATGTTAAAAATGCAAGGAAATTATATCATTTTTAGAGAGGTTAACGAAGACTGAAAGCATAAACTCAAATATGTAGCTCATATTAACATCAGATCTGTAACACTCATCAGATCTGTAACGGTTTAAAAGTGAGTAATCTAAGGAGGGGGTAAATAACTTCCTTGACCTCCCCCTTTTATTTTCTTGCATTTAGACCCAATTTAGACTTAGAATCCAATATTAATTTTTTTCTGCAAAAATTTTTTTTTTATCAGAAAATTCCAACTTCAAATTGGCACTTTTCTAAATATTGGTTCTTAACTAGTTTTCACGAAATAATATCAAAAATTTTCAAACTTCTTAGAATCAATTTTCATATTATTGTCAACATTATTACTTATACACATTGTTAATTATGTTAGTTGAACATAAAAATTCAAAAAAAAAAAAAAAAAAAAGAGGGGGAGCACTCCAATGTAGGAGTACTTTTAGTTCATTTTTTTTAGTAATTAGTAGCAATTCAATTCAAGACTTTTATTTTTGAAAATTAGAGGTTATCTAAAAGCACTGTGCTAAGGAGAAAACTATCGCCACATGAAAAATGTTGCAGCATTGTCTATGTGTATATTTATTCAAAGTGGAAGAATTACTTTATTAAAAATTTTATTTAAACTGTGAGGGTTATTATTACTGTTAATAAAATTATTCATCATAGTTTCTTTTAGTACAGGTATACTTTAAAGAATTATATTTGAAAAATATTTTTTCAGCCGATTAATCAACAAAGTGGCAAATTATGGCCAATTAATCGGTGCACCCCTAAAAATAAGCATCGAATATTATAACAACCATTATTGGTGTGTTATTTTTTTCCTGGTTCATATTTCCCACGCTATATAGATTTCTAGAACATAATAAAATATTTTGAAATTCAATATGTGTTCTGACCCGCAATAAGGATTTCAATATGAGATGCGGTCCTCGAGCCGAAAAAGGTTTGGAAATACACAACTGATTTATAATATTGAAAAACTTTATTAAGAATTTCTTTTAGCACTTCATAAATAAAACGATTTTCGAGTAGAACAACCTGTGAACAAGAAAAGCAATTTATATTAAACTTGAAATGTGAAAAGTAGTAGATGTATGTAGTATATAAGTTCTGATAGCTGAAACTTAATCCAACATTTTCGACTAATTTTTTCTTGTTGTGTTTCGCAAATGAATTGTCTTTTCAATTTTCTTCCATATAAATTAAGAAAAAAATATCCTTGTAGTTTCTTACAGATCAGTTTCCGTTTTATATAGAGTTTTATTTTGAGAAATTAGGGCTCCCCGATAAGGGGGTACTGTGATCTCCCAAAAAATCCTTTATTCAAAAAATTTTCTTTAACATTTCTCAAAAATTGGGGACATTTTCTGCGACCATAAGTTTTGATTGGACGTCTAGATTTCCAAACCTAGATGCAAAATTGGACGCCAAAAATTTTGGATCTCATTGAAACTTTTCTAATCCGACTCACTATGATTAAGATCCGTAACCGACCCAAAGAATAAATTTATAAAAGTAGTCCAATTGGAAAGGGGGGGGGGGGCAATCAATTTTGTCTTTAAAAAATTATTATTTTTTGAACATTTTAGGAATATGCTACTGGCAGTGTGTATCATACAGCTGTGCACACACATAGTTTTTGCATCATTAAAATTAGCACCTATAGGTTCTTTGTTTTGACGCCAAGAAACTTAAATCAGGTGCTATCATGTCCGTCTACATTTAAAATCTTATTTCCAACACGGAGAGGGGGGGACACGACTCCTCTTGAACCTGCGCTTGTGCACATCCGGAACACGTAAATGATGTTTTTTAGCCTACTTTCCCGTTAAAAATAAAAGAGACGAAAAAAGCATTAAAATTGGCTTAATGCATCTAAAAAATGTCGCCAAGTCCAAAAAATATCGCCAAGTTCAAAAAATATCGCCAAGTTCAAAAAAGTCAAAAAGAAACAAAAAAATGAAATATCGAAAAAATTA